>JBAJNP010002642.1:2122-16103 GCA_036877545.1 Yasuhikotakia modesta
TCTCTCAATTTCTGACACACACACACTCTCTCTCTCTCTCTCTCTCTCTCTCTCTCGATTTCTGACAGTCAACTTAAACTGGGAAAGAGAAATCTCCCCCCTGTGGTTCCTCACAAAAAATACAAAGATATGTGCTGTCACACACCACACAATTTTTCTTCACACTTAGTCTTTATCACGCACAGATACTTTCTTTTCGATGCATTAGGCTCTCTGTTCCATCTCTTTCTCTCATACACCCTCTATCTTTCTTACTCATCTTCACACCAATATTTACCTTCCAACACACAACACAAACAACAGTTTTCCACTTTCGGAAAGTTGTAAGTGACAGTTTAAAATCTGATGCGTCGCAGCTGCTTTAGGATAAAGTGAGAGAAGAAAGTTGGCACTCTGTTGCTTTCAAGTATACATCTATATTTTAATTACATCACAAATGTGATGTTTTAAGCGGAACGCTCATTTGTCATAACGGCAAACCGGCAAATCGAACAGCCCTTGTTTTAGTGCAGTTGTGTGAATGACAGGTGAATAGATGGTCCTTCAGTGCTGTCTGAGAAGCATCAGAGCAAAAATGTAATTTTTTAATACCTTCACATGGTGTTTGGGTGATCCAGTCACAAATATTTTTGCCCCGTCATACACCTGTATTTAACTACAGCCTCTCTCTGTTTCAACCTAACTTTATTAACTTTCTTTAAAATATGTGATTGTGATTATCACATGCTGATAATCGTGGCTGCAGAAAACTGAGATTATTTAGCCTCAAATCTTTTCTTGAAAGATTTGAGAAAAATTAACAAGTTCATTACAATTGCAAATTCATTTTTCCCCTAGTCATTGGGCAATAGAGAACCCACTCCAGACTGAAGTCATTCCTTTTAAACAGTCCATTTGAGATTGGTTTGGCCAAATTGGATGTTAATACTGGGTGTAAACTGTTGTTTTTAAACCAGAAAACGGCTACTGAGAATTAGTCACAACCTGTATTCTTATACACAGTTGCCACCAAACATTATGTGCTTCATTTTCTCCACATAGATTAAGGACTGGTGGAGTGGTGAACGTTAGAAAAGTAATGCATGCTGGCGGCTTCATAATAACATAAGTGCCAACTTTAGTACCTGCATATTATGGGCGGATCAAAGGGGAGCCAGAACAGTGTGTTAGTTCTTCTCAAACATTTTTACATAGACTTACAGTGGGAGAGAAATAAAAGATTGATGGGGAGAAGAGAAAGAGCGAGAGAGAGATGTGTACTGAGTCATAAAGGAGAAGACTGTGAGGTAGATAATCCTGAAGACGTGAGAGGAAGTGTGTAAGAAAGAAAGGAAGAGAGAGAGTGGATTACACAAAAATGACAAGAAAGTTGGAGGGAGATGAAAATGAAAGGGGGCAGAATAGTGGGAGAAAAGAGAAGCTTCTGAGGGAGTCATGAGAGAGGTTCTCCATTTCTTGTCCATCTTCTCTTTGATGTATCATTAATGTGGGGGTTGGTTGAGAACTGTGAGTCAGGGACAAGGCTGGCTGCGCTGAGTGACGTGGGATAGGATGGGGGCGATTTGCTGATTTTACAGGGGAATAAATACACTTGGATGTCTGAAGAATTACTGACCACAAACAATAGATGTGGCTTAAAACCTACGATTGACAAGCCTGTCTTGTATTTCTGTGAGTCGTATAGTATTGACTGTGTAGTACCTTGACCCATCTGTCTGTTTGTTGCTTTCTGTATTTACTGGGCAGAAAGTAAGAACTGACATTCCTGCCTTTTGGGTATGTTCTTGAAGATGGGAATGCTGTGTGTTCTTGAAGATGGGAATGCTGTGTGTTCTTGAAGATGGGAATGCTGTGTGTTCTTGAAGATGGGAATGCTGTGTGTTCTTGAAGATGGGAATGCTGTGTGTTCTTGAAAATGTGAATGTTATGACTTGGAGAATTTGGTATTTTGATGAATTTGACAAATGCAGTGACCTTTTCGTGGTCTCAGGGTATTGACAGATAGGAGTCTTAGCATGGTTGCAGAAATTATTTGTTGTCTGGTCAAACTCTTAAACCAGTGATGAGCTTTGCTTCCCTGTAAACATTTTGCTGTCACAGGTTTGATTTCCAAGCAAATGTTTTTTACATGACTGTAGCTCTGGAGTTTTATGACGATAGCTTGTCTCTCTGCTGTTATTTGAAAGCCATTACCAAGGACAATAAAAAACAGGAGCATGTTTTAAGATGTTGATAATGAAATGTGACAAAATCCTCTCAAGGATTTGCTGAGTATCCAGGAAAAGCCTGCAATGCATTAACATTTAAAATTGGCAGATGTTTACCCCATATTTCCTTTATATAATCCTCATGACCATCACTGAACTGAAATATTAAAAACCATTTAAAAAAACAACCTATTTACTGTAGCCATATGTACATTTAAATGATGTCAGTTTGATATGAACTACAAACTGAAGCTTGACTGAACCCAGTTTTCTGCGACAGAATTAAATGTACATGCCGTGACTTCATGTGACATAATAGGCCTCGTACTACAGTTTTCCAACTCACAATTTAGGTTATAAAATATAAAATTTTATTTTGTTATACATACATTTAAAACATCCAGTTTCAAATTCTGTAGCGTTTTTAAACATTTCACTAACAACTTAATAACATTTTTGATGAGACATACTGTAATGTTATCAAAGTTTTTTGAAAACATCTTTGACAACTTTCAAGGAACTTTTAGTGAACATTAGTCAACATTCTGGGAAGGTTTCCTGTTACTGTGCAGCATGCTATAGTTTAAAATGTTTTTATCGTGTAATGAATGTTGTTTTCATACTGTATTAAATCTGTTTAGTCATTTTAATTTGTTTGAAATCAGTTTCCTGAACTCAACACTACAGACTCTTTTATGAGACACTGAGGGTTTCAGACTAGATGCATGTTTTTGGCTCATTATCAGGCATGGTTAGATCACCGACACAGATTGAATGAAACAAGATGAGAGATGCATTGGGGAGGCAGCTGTCAGGAACAGTGATAAGTACTAAGAAGTATGACAACATCAGGAGAATCTGACAGATGAGGTCACAAAGACAACCGAAACACCTACAAACGCAGACTGAGGCAAGTTCTGAGGACAGGAAACTGATTACCGCCATACTGAGATATTTTAGGAAATAGCTTTTATTCATTTTAGTGTTTTGTAACTATTTAACCCTCAGTGACCCAAACGTTTGTATTGACGGTGTGTTTTTCTCACTTGACTGTGCTTTTAAAGAGTCACTGCTTATAAAAAATACTAACGCTTATGTAATTTTATGTTAGGATAATTTTTAAAAAAATTGGGTTTTTAAGAAGGCCGCTAGCTCCCTGAAGTTGTGTGATCCTGGGATATTTTTACACATGACTGGCCCTTTGTAAAATATACTGAAAATGCATATATAAATGAAACCTTAAAGCATTTGCTTTGACCTTCATAAAGGTCTTTTCCAGTAAGCTGGAAGGCTGAAACATCGTATGTTTATCTCACTCTAGTCCTCTGACACTCTCTAAAGGGATAGGCATAGTTTTACACTCACTGACCCTCTGGTATAATACCTGAAAATGTATGTATAGACGCCTACAGTGCAGTTTTTCTGACCTTTATAAAGTGCCTTGTCGGTAAGTTAGAGGCTGGAACTTCTCATAGTTCGTCTCAGGGCATAACTCACTTTCTCAAGTTTCATTCGACTAAATTGACAAATAATTGTTAATATTAGTTTTTTTTTTGCATTTGCTCAATGTTGTGAATCATATAGAGATTGACCAATACAGCCTGTTGCATTTTTATAACATTTAGAAAACCTTTTATTCTACAAAGGTTTATGTTTTGTGGAAGTAGTTTTTCCACTGTAAAATATAAACGAGAAAAAGTATAAATTAGCTCAAATAACTTTAAAACGTTGCTAAAATGTTACAACAACAGTGATGATATCAGTATTGTGAGACTTTGGCATAGTGGGGTATTTATACTGCTGTATAAATATGTTCCTGCCACATTTATGAAAGAAGGTGTTATTTAATTGCTTTGAACAACTGTTGTAATTTTGCAACATAGTGAGGGTTTCTGAGGGTTATCTAATAACCTGCTGGTAACTGAACAATGCACATGTCAGAGAATTTTTTCTTGGTGTTTTCCTAACAGCATCTGAAATGTACTTACAGCTGTGAACTTCCCACAAGTCGTAGTTGAACCCGTGCCGTCCTGCAGATTGTGTGACTCTGACACATTGATGTTCTTTAAACCGCCCTCTCTTGCATACACACTTTCTCTCCCTCTTATTCTCTCTCACACATTTCTTTCTATCTCTCACCCCTCCCTCATTTTTGCTCTCACCCACTCGCTCTACATCACACTTCATCTGATGATGCATGTCTCTCATTATGAATAAGATTCTTGTTTGAGATTCTATGATGTATCTGTTTAGGAGTAAAAAATTGACTCATTCATACCGTATCTAAATATTGTTTAACTAACATACTGTAACTCAAATGTACGCACAAAGTTGTTTGACTGTAACAGTAAGGATATTTTATAGTTGTATATATTTGATAAACACTTATCTAATGCAGCGTACAGTGAATACAAGCTATATGTTTTATCTATACATGTTAGTCGAACCCTTAACTTTTGCATTGCCAGCACTATGATTTATCACTTACATACAATATATAGGTTTTAGCCATTAACCCTTTAAACTGAAAGGTTGTTGTGTAAATCTGCTTTGAATTTTTGGGAAAGTGCTTTCAACACAATTCAATTAAATGGAATTGAATTATGTTGCTGAAACAAGCAACGTTATTTTAGCAGTTATGTTGTTTAAAGTATAAAGTGATTGTAAGTGTGTGAAAGGGGCTGGTTTTGTTTCATGCATTGCTCTGTGTGACTAAACCATGACATATCAGCTGACATGACACAAATTACTCCAATAACTGAGTCATTCAAATGAGCAATGTGTTTTACAAGTCACTGAACAAAGCACCGAAATGAGTCAGTGCTGAGGAACAAATCATACACATCATTTGCATTCGGCCATGTGAAGATCTACTGAACAAAGACATCAGTTAGATTGATGAACATTACCACAAAGCCATCCTTGTCTTTCAAACATTCTCTCTGTATGTTCTGTCATCTGAACTGCTTCATTTAGTAGCAGTGTTTATTTATGGCTTCCATCTGAAGGTATCTGTCACTAATAAAACTAACCTGATGGCCAGACAAGCCGGGAGAAAACAATTGTAGTTTTAAATTGTTATAGTTGGGCGCCTTTGGTGATAGAATCCAAAAATCTAGATTGCTTTTAGAATATCTTCATCAGTCATGTGTCACAAAAATGAGCAGTAAAACTAATTTATAGTTTTCTATAATGAGACTTTATTTAGTCTGTAGACTTTTATAAAAATCCATCCAGCAAATCTGTTGTGAAACTGCATTCAAGGGCCAGAAAATCTCCTGATTTTGGTGCCCAAGGGTGACGGGGTGTCATGTTTGTAGCAGAACAAATCAGAGCAGCGCACCTTGCTGAAGGTCACGGCATGAAGGCTGCCAGGGCTGCAATGATATTTCTTAAAAGTTTACAGAGTGTTGCTTCTGCCTCTCAAACAGATAATAGGTCTTACGGCTGTTTTATAAGGACTGATAGCTAGTCTACAGCTACACCCACCTGTCTGTCCTTACAAAGCTGGTGAACACAACCACACAAAAGCACCGTAGTAGTTCCAGAGTTTTCCTTCTGCTGCCCTGTAGAGATTAAGACGGCTTCTACCATTAATACAAGGTCCATGTATGCAGCAGGTGTATGTTTCTGCCCACACACCTTTTCCAATCCACTCCAGTAAACAAAAGGAGAGGACACAAAAGAGTGTGGGTGTGTTTGTTGCTGTGAGGACCGACAAAGCGCAACAGATTCAAGATAAAAATGAGCTTTCATGTGGAATGATGTGAGAAAAATTAATTTCCAATTGATCAATTCAAAGACGCTACTTTTCAAGTGACCACAACAGAGTCTGTACCATCAAACCTGTGAAACAAATGTTTTCTCTTTTGTTAAACTTTGAATAGTGTAAAGGAAATGATTCTGATTCAAGTTGTTGAGAAGGTATGGAAATGTCTGCTGTCATAGTATTTTTGTTGCTCTTTTCATGCGTTGTGAAAACATACATTAACCTATAATACATCAAATGTCCAAAATGCATGTTTTCACCGGTGTCACTGCAGATCAGCCAATAGAGGCCTTCAGAGCCTTTTAGCCAAGCTTTAGCTTTTAGAATGAGATGATAAAACCTCAGAACAGTTTCCATCACATTTGTAAAAGTTGCAGTGACACCTTTCAGTGGCACCTCTGCTGTGTAATGTGTGGAAGCAGAGCTATTCTCGTCGTAGGTTCTCACTCCCGCTCTCACTTTCAGATTTGGCACTTTATTATCAATCATACACAGATATGATTCTATTTCTTTTTGCCATCCATCCCCCATCTTGTTATCTTGCTCAGAACAATCTACCAGAACAATCTCAGAGCGAGTCCAGGCTCAGAATTTATGCTTTAATTACCTCTGATCTGTTTACAGTTTCTATTTTTTATTTGCAATGGTCAAAATTAAATAAAGCTTAAGGGGATCTGAAGGGAAATAAAGGGAATTTTTGGTTATCTTTGAATTAACAGGCATGCAGACAACCTCTTAAAATCACTGGTTGTCAAGGCAACAAGCTATACTTTTTTAATCTTTAAAGTTGTGTTTTTTAAAGTTGCAGTGTGTATTTTTGATTCCGGGCGATGTGTTTGTCAATATGTGGATAGACAGCCCTACAACAGTATTTAAACTTTGGCCTAACAGTATTTTGTGCTACAAAAGCAATTCTAACATTTTTTTATCATTAGCACTATTGGGTGTAGCGGACGGTCAAATGACCTGATATTGATTAACTATTACATGTCAATGCAGAACAGTCAGGTCTTAGACGTATGGGAAGCGCACAACATGCTTTTTTGAGGCTTGTTTGTTGAAGTGCTGATTCAATTCTGCTGCAATTTTAAGCTTGTATTAACTATCCATTTACAATTCAGTGGCATGTCTGTCTTTGTCAGATGTTTTGACTTGTTTGTTGATGCAGTTGTCCGTCTTTGGACCTTATAATTCTATTTAGAAGCGACATCTTCAACACGTTCAATAGCTTTATAAATGTATAACTAAATTTATAGTGATGGATGCACAGACTATTTTGCATAAGTGGAAATCTTTTGTTGCATGACAACACTACGGAAAGTTGCTTTAAAAGCTTAGCAATTTGCTAATGATATGTTTTTTTTAAAAATAGAGGTTATAAAATCCTATATATAATTTTTAACAGTGTCGTTCACTGTTCCTAGTTGAGCCGTAGTCCTAATACAATCTGCTTGCAAAGTTTATTTACAGTTATTGTTTGCTTTTTATGCTTCAGGTATTTCTAATTACAGAAAATATAGTAATGTTGTGAATACTGTTCATTTAAATTAGAACCTAAACCCATTGTACCCTGAAACATTCACTAGAGAGGAGCCTAGAAATAAATGACTTTATATTAAAAAGTTGACCTCTTAACTTCCGTGCACTCCACGCTAAAAAGGGTAACACCCTCTAGTGGCTTTTGAAAGCACTCATTTCAAATGTCATTAACGCCCTAATGAGTGACAGTGCTGTTAAATGAGAAACGGACTGCAGGGAATAGGAGCGAAAATGGTACCCGGATTTGACTCACAAATTGAAAGGGAGTAGATATGGACTAAAGTCATGCAGACATCTTTGGAAAACCCCGCTCTTCACACGCTAAACACATACAGTCCTACATATAGGCAGTAATGACTAATTTGCTCCATGTAATAACAAGAGAACAACAGAGGGCGCTGTGTAGCGACTATTGGCGCACTGTTCGCATTAAGACTAGAGGGGCTTCCTTCTGCAGGCGACAGCTCCGATCCAAACTCCATGGCCGTTCGCTTCGTGTACCCTCACGGTCAGGACTGATGTGGGCACAAACCCCATTTACGTTTGGAAGTACAGATGAAACGAGTGTGGGGGGATTCACTGTTAAAATCCAATGGCAGTTAAATGTGCCACACGACAAAATGTGAACGCGCGGGGTATTAACTAAACAGGTGTATAACTAGTGAATGTAAAATCGCAGTCCCTCACTGAGCCATTAACAGTCTCCATCAGACTTCTGGTCACGGAGCGCGCAGAAGGAACCGGGAGTCACCGCACTCACTCTTTTACACCAGCGAGTCAACCGAGCGTCGCTGTCCGTGGTGCCTTTTTGAGCATATAAACCCATAACAGATGGAGAACCATGAGTGTGTAGTAGAGGAGTGCACCGCATACTTGTGAGAGGGAAAGCATCTCCCAACAAACGACCACACGCATTTATAGTTTTACACACCGAGAAAGCCACAAGGGCACCGGAACCGAGACGATTTGGGATACGCGGAACACTTCTGTTGGGAAGCGCGGAATATAGACGGAGGGATTTAGTAAGACCAGAGAAAAATAGCGTTTCATTCGATCGCGTATTTAAAGGAATTGTAGAGTTGAGCATTAATACGTTGTTTCGTATTGATCTGCATGCTGCTGCTGCGAAAACAATAAATATGCATTTATTATGGCTTTGACAACATATGTGCATTTCTCGTGTATGATCCTCGCTATAACAAACAGCAAATTATTATTGTTTCGCGTCAGCATTCTGTAATATACTATCACAAGCCCATTCAAAACCCCTCGCTTTTCTAAACCTAACTATCACCAATTGGTCATTTATAGAATGTAAAGCATTTAAGCGATACTTCGCATTAAAATGTCTCCGTGAACAAAAAGGGAGACCCTCCTCAAACACTAAAACTAAGCGATCAAGTTGAGCTTTGTTTGTCGCACAGGGAGCGCAGCGCGAAGGGGTGGAGAGAGGAGAGATAGTGAGGGAGTGAGAGAGAGGGAGAGAGAGGGAGCGCGTCGCGCGCAGAGTGCCGCAGATACACACGCGCTTCTGCTGCAGGTGAGAGGCGCGCGCTGGACAGAAGGACAGTCCTCGCGCTGGAATCTTAATGACACATTCCTAGCATCTCTGCCAGGATTATATCTCCCTTTTCCTCAGTTTTACATGTTTTGCCTTAACGCTGAATGGGCGCAGTGGCACTGCGGAGATTTTTTGTCTTCACTCTCTAGTGCAAGTGCGAGAACTATTAGACGTTGAGTTGACTGGAGAAATCCGCGCGTCTGTGTGCGGACGAGGCAACCGGAGGCGATCGTTTCTGGTTTATATCCGTGGCGCGCCGGGCAAAGAAGTTCGGCACTTTCGCTGATATTTCAGTTTTTCATGCCGTATGGTGGGATATCTCCCGGGGCAAAGAGTTCGGATCTGGGAAAGCTGGATTTAAAATTGATTTCGCAATGGATTGAATATCTGCCTTTAATGAAAGACTTTCGGCTATGTCAAGTCATGGCAAAGACGGAGTAGTCTCAGCAAGTCGTTTCTGGCACGTTTATTCAAAGTGTAACATTTAATGAGAGAAAATGTTATTTTTCTAAATGTTGTGCATGTTTTTGAAGGACACGCTAAGGGGAAAAACGGAGTAGCGCGAACCTTAGAGGAAAAAAGACGAGAGATATGCGCTATTTGTCTGACTGGGCATCACAGAAAGCAAACGCATGTACTGAGAAACAAGCGATTTAACCCGTGCAAGAAGCGCCTTATTTTTTGTTAGCAAAAGAAAAAACTGTTAAACAAAATTAACATTTTATTTTGCTTTTTAACAGAGAGGCACAATGAGGACTACAGGACTTGTGGACTATTTAAGCTACAGCTTTCTTATTTTGCAGCTGCTGAGTCAGCCCGCAGCCAAGCAAGTGCTCCGGTACCGCCTGGCTGAAGAGGGTCCTGCCGATGTCCGGGTGGGTAATGTAGCCGCGGACCTCGGCATAACTGCTGGCATGGATGTGACTTTCACTCTTGAATCCGGCTCCGAATACTTTAAAATCGACAACATGACCGGAGACCTCAGCACGAACGAGCGACGGATAGACCGTGAAAAGCTGCCGCAGTGTCAGATGATTTTTGATGAGAACGAATGTTTCATAGATTTTGAAGTGTCGGTGATCGGACCCGCGCAAAGCTGGGTCGATCTCTTCGAGGGAAAGGTGATTATATTAGACATAAATGACAACACGCCATCGTTCCCCTCTCCTGTTCTCACTCTCTCCGTAGAGGAGAACAGACCGATTGGCACACTTTATCTCTTGCCCACGGCCACCGACAGAGATTTCGGAAGAAACGGAATTGAGAGGTACGAGCTGATTCAGGACAACGGCGATAGCTCTGTCAGACGAATCGGCACTTCAAGCTCCGGCGGTGTTGACGCTCACGCCGGCAAGCGGAGATACGACGATGCGGCGAGCAGAAGCAGCGTCTTTGAACTTCAAGTTGCTGACACCACAGACGGCGAGAAGCAGCCGCAGCTGATTATCAAAGGCGCGCTGGACAGAGAGCAGCGGGACTCTTATGAGCTGACCCTGCGCGTTAGAGACGGGGGCGACCCCCCGCGCTCCTCCCAGGCCATTCTAAGAGTAATGATCACAGATGTAAATGATAACACCCCACGTTTTGAAAAGAGCGTGTATGAGGCAGATCTGCCAGAAAACAGCTCCCCCGGTGCCCCCATTCTCCAGCTTAAAGCAGGAGATACTGATGTTGGTGTGAATGGACAGATCGAGTACGTTTTTGGAGCCGCCACAGAGTCAGTGCGACGTTTGCTGCGACTCGACGAGAGCACCGGCTGGCTCAGTGTGTTGCATCGTATTGACCGTGAAGATGTGAGCCAGCTGCGCTTTACGGTCATGGCACGTGACCGCGGTCAGCCCCCTAAAACCGACAAGGCGACAGTGATCATCAACATAAAAGATGAAAATGATAATGTGCCTAATATTGACATAAGAAAAATTGGACGCATTTTTCTCAAAGACGGCGTGGCTAATGTGGCTGAGGACGTAATTGTTGATACCCCAATTGCTCTAGTTCAAGTCTCAGACAGAGATAAAGGGCCAAATGGCATAGTGACGTGCACTGTGGTGGGTGACGTCCCCTTTCAGCTCAAACCGGCTAGTGAGGTTGAGGGTGAAATGAATAAAAAGAAGTATTTTCTCCATACGTCAGCGCCACTCGATTATGAAGCAGTGCAAGAGTATAATGTGGTCATTGTTGCAGTTGACTCAGGCAGCCCCAGCCTCTCCAGCAACAATTCGCTGATAGTGAAAGTGGGGGACATGAATGACAATCCACCAGTTTTCAGCAAAAACACAGTCGAAGTTTCATTTCCTGAAAACAATGCGCCTGGTGAGCGGGTAGTCACGGTAGTTGCCTTAGATGCAGACAGTGGCAAAAATGCAGAAATCTCATACTCCCTGGACTCCTCTGTGAATGGAATATTTTCCATTGATGCAGACACGGGTGACATCCGTGTCAACACCATACTTGACAGGGAACAGACGGAGAGGTACGAGTTCAAAGTTATTGCCAAAGACAAGGGCATGCCTGTTTTGCAGGGCTCTGCCACGGTGGTCGTCTTGGTAGCAGATAAAAATGACAACGAACCAAAGTTCATGCAGGATGTGTTCACATTCTATGTAAAGGAAAACCTGCAACCCAACAGTCCGGTTGGCATGGTGACGGTCATGGATTCTGATAAAGGACAAAATGCAGACATGAGTCTATACATAGAAGAAGAAGAGGACATTTTCTCCATTGACAACAATACAGGTACCATTTACTCCACTATGGCTTTTGACCGTGAACAGAAGACCACATATTCTTTCCGTGTCAAGGCTGTTGATGGAGGTGACCCACCCCGTTCTGCCACAGCCACTGTGTCTCTTTTTGTAATGGATGAAAATGATAACCCACCCACTGTTACATTTCCCATGAACAGCTCATACACGCTTCTCCCCCCTTCTAGCAACGTCAGAACTGTGGTCAGGACCGTCACTGCAACCGATACAGATACTGGAGTCAATGCTGATCTGAGCTACAGCATAGTTGGTGGTAATCCATTTAAGTTGTTTGAAATCGATGCAGTGACTGGAGTGATCTCACTAGTTGGCAAACTAGAACAGAAACATTTTGGACTGCATCGTTTGGTTGTGCAAGTAAATGACAGTGGAGTTCCATCACAAAGCACCACCACCCTGGTGCACATCTACGTCAACGAAACGCTCTCCAACTCCACTATTGTAGAGGCACAAATTGCCCGAAGCCTTGGTACGCCACTAAACGCTGACATTGCAGGTGACCCCAACTATGACTTGGGAAAGCAAAGACTGAGTATTGCCATAGGGGTTGTGTCAGGCATCATGACAGTCATTTTAATCATTCTGGTTGTAGTCATGGCTCGTTACTGCAGACCCAAGAACAAGAACGGCTACGAGGCAGGAAAAAAAGACCATGAGGACTTCTTCACACCTCAGCAGCACGACAAAGGCAAGAAACCCAAAAAGGACAAGAACAAGAAAAAGTCAAAACAACCTCTGTATAGCAGCATTGTCACTGTTGAAGCATCAAAGCCAAATGGGCAGCGCTATGATGGTGTTAATGAGAAACTCTCAGACAGTCCTGGAATGGGTCGTTATAGGTCTGTCAACGGTGGCCCAGGAAGCCCAGATCTCGCCCGTCATTACAAATCCAGCTCACCTTTGCCCACGGTTCAGCTGCACCCACAGTCACCCACGGCGGGGAAAAAGCACCAAGCTGTTCAAGACCTGCCACCGGCCAACACGTTCGTGGGCACTGGAGATAACATATCCATTGGATCAGATCACTGTTCTGAGTACAGTAGCCAAACCATCAATAAGTACAACAAACAGGTCAGAAGCATATCTTAATTTAAAATCAAGATATTTATTTTTATATTTGAATCTTCAAGCTTTATGAGTGTCTGTAAACGCCAACACTGTTCAGCCAACACTGTAATATTATCATGCTGGAACTATGTATTTTTAAATATTATGTACTTGTAGTCGATGCTTGTGTATCCCTATATTGATCTGCTTTTGTTTTTTGAGCACCATTTAGATGTAATGCTAAAAGTGTCATGAAGGCATCTGTCAGTCAGGGATATCGTATTCGCCAAACTACCTGAGGTGCAGAGGCCACGCTGGCACCTTCTTTAGAGTGCAGTGGCAGGGCAGATGTGGGTGTTAATGTTGATGACCTTTGTCCGTATGTGTGTCTGAAGATCGAATGGATCACATATGGCTCTGGTTCACAGCTATTCCATCTCAGCAGTAGGCCTGCAGCTGGAGCTTGACCTAAGCTCTTATCTAAACACGCTTATTTCTTTCACGTCCTGGGAGGGAGGATAGAGGAGGGCGAGCAAGACGGAGCAGAGAGGGGAAAGATTGAAAAAAGGTGGCATGTTAGTTGTGGTGTCATGTTTTAACATGCTTATCCGAACAGACTGCGAACATCTGGACCGGAGGTCGTATTTAACATTCTTGCGTCTGGACCGTTTTGCTGACCTGAGAGAGAAATCTGGCCCAATCACTCTCTCTTTCTCTGTCTTATCTCACATGTTCTTATCTCTATTTTCCTCATACTGATTTAACTGCTCTTTATGCATCAGGTCATTATTTATAGCGTGAAATAGCCTTTGTTAAGGGAGGCATGAGGCGCCTTTCGATTTGTAGGACACTTGCGTGAAAATCAATCTATATCATTATTGTCCCCTCTCCTGAGGTGTGTGTTGAGCTAGGTGAGGTTCATACAAAATGAAGTCAGCCCTTTTATTGTCCAGATTTGCCAGGAAAGAACACTTGCCCTGTCGTTTCATGTGTTTTCTAAGGTGGTTAATACATTATTGATTCCTATCTAACATGGTGTAAGCAGTGCCCTCTCTTGCATTCCAGAACAATGCCCTTTAAACCAAGACGCACA
>JBAJNP010002642.1:16135-46199 GCA_036877545.1 Yasuhikotakia modesta
ACACACACACACACACACACACACACACACACACACACACACACACACACACACATTCATTCATTTTATAGGATTTATTTTTTTACATATCCAATCTGATTCAAACCCTTTTATATATTTTTTTCTACTCCAATCTCTTATGACTGCTTCCTCTCTCTAATTTCCCCTTCTCTCTCTTCATTCTTCATTCTGTCAATTTTTTCAATTTTCGTGTGCTTTATTGGCACAACAAAAACTATACAATTTGGCAAAGTATTTGTAACAGAAGTGCTTACAAAGAAAACAGTGCAGAAACAAAAACAGTGTAAAATAAGCAGAAATCTTACGGAAACATGTACATGGTAATTGAAGAAAAATAGTTTAAAACAGCAGTTTTAATAGTGGACAAAGAAAGACAGCTATCACTCTTTCTCTCTGTTAGTCTCTCCTCACAGCTTCTTTTTTCCACCTTGACAGCTCAGTCCTGTCTTTCATCTCTCCCTCTCTCTGTTTGCTCCTGCCGTGTGATGTGCTGTGTTTAGGTGTGTGCATTCTTCGTGAAAGCCTATGTTTCTTTTGGACATCTCATGCATATTTAAACATGGCCTCCATTTGCTGCCCTGGCACATGTATTGTGTGTCCGAGTGCTTAGATAATTATTTATTTGCTTTTTATTTAAGAGCCGCAGTGCTTTCTGGAGTCCGTCCATTTGTTTGTCCGTTCACATGCAGCCTTTCTCTTCGCAGGGCGCCGAGCGAAAGAGTTCCACACTATTACCAGTTTGCAATTACTACGTCTTTGGCAGGAGGAAAGATCAAGCCGGTGTCATTATGTATATCCCCACTGACAACTTAACAGCAGCTCTTTAGATGTTTTATTGAGCATTATCAGGAGTAGCCAACATGCCCTCGCGCAGACCCATTAAAATTGTTGCGTGGCGTAATAGTTCACATCAAATACGTTATGAGAAGTCATTCGAATTTCATTTTGGAGCCTAACACGTTACCAGCTTGCTTTTGACAGCCGTACAACAGTCTTTTTTGTTGGTGTTTGTGGTGATTTAATGCGACTTTCTTATTTTGTATTAGCTGTGTTTTAGCTTTCCCTTCTCAATCTCTTTGTGTCTGTCATTCGTCATAGAAGAAAAATGTGCCTGGCAGACTTATAGTGGAGGCAAGCCACTTGATTGAGTCACTGATTTGATGAGTGTACCACTGCTGTGAGGTGGCAGGAGGGTTTAAATACAGCCGTGTGATATATTTAATGTAACTGTGTTTAATATGGGTGTTGTGTAAAAATAATTGTATCAAGTGGGTTTCTGCTTTGAAACGGTATAAAGCGCTTGCAGTGTGGATACAAGCATCTGTTAAAGGTCAAAAATGTACATGCTAATGTAAATGAGATGCTTAATGATTTCAGGTTGTGTGTAACTTTATATTGATGGTATAGGTCGATAAATAAGTAATTGTGGCATTACTGTGTTTCAGTTTGGTTAAGGCCTTTTCATAGCCGTGTCTTACTGGCATATGGGCAGCTGTTAAATGAACGCTGAGAAACTTATAGTAGTTTTAATAATGATATCTTGCAGCTGAATTGAGTAACCTTGTTTCTCCTATTTTTGGACAAGTTTAATTCTTTTTTCACACTACAATTCCCTCCGGTGAGGTCATCCGTGAAAACTACCTGTGTTTTTCTCCCTGTGAAAAGGCCCGGCTCTTTTGATCGTGTTTGATTTCAGTGCTTGTGGTCTTGACATCTGAGATGGTCTCTCTTTTTCCTCTTCCTCTCTCTTTTTTTCTGTCTGGTGGAGGAAAGGGTAAAAGAGACAGAGACTAGAAAGAGGGCCCTGTTAACAGGCTAGAGAAAGGTCTCTACTGTTCTCTGTTAGTGTGTGTGTGTATGTGTCTGTGTTTAGAGGGATCGAGTGCAGTGGCCTCGTAAATGTGTGGTCTGGTTTCATGTTACTTACATCCCCCTAATCTCCTTACACACACACACACACACTCACGCACACACTCACACATGCCTAGCAGGAAACTACACCAAACCGTCCGTCTCAGACAGGTAACCGGACAACACCAGTGTTTCCACGTCCCGTTGCACAAGAGACATTTAAGCTGTCGTTAATTTAACTTAATGCAGGTGGGAGACGCCGCCTTCCTGCCTGCCAGAGAGGTAATATATCAAGGCCTTTTACAAACACTCAACACCTTGTGCCCTTCTTCCACATTCCCTGAGAGCTTGTTTGCTTGTGAGCCATTAATGGGGCTGTTTTCAGCTGCTAGTTGAGTGTATATCAGTTGATGTAAACACAAATAATGCGTCTGATGGGAAAACAATGTTTCCTTACTGTCTGCAACTTTTGGAGCCTGTAAGTGTGTGGAGTCAGCGCTCCGCAGACACTGAGGTGAAATTTACTGGGGAAAATAAAAGGCTGTTTCTAAAATTATTGATGAGTTCAAGCAATGCATGCAGAAATACAGTCTGGATTCAAACTTTTTCAAATCATGTCCCATAATCTCTCTTTTTCTCAGTTAACAGGGGATGTTCTCAGAACGTTAGCCAATGTTCTATAATAGTTCTCAGAGTTTTTGAAAATGTTTTTTCAATAACGTTAGTAGAACTTTTTAACATTAGCATATGTATTAAACATTTTTGTACAGTAAATAACATTAAACAATTTACAATATTACAAAAAATAATTTGAATAATGTTCTCATAATCAAGCAATTATGTTATGAGACAAAATGGAAAACATGAGTGTCATTTACAGATGAAAAGGAATCTGGAGTTAAAACGGCCTATTTAAAATTGAGCCAAGATCAACATTTGAATCAAAATCCACCATTTGCTTTTGTTTGAGGTTTGGTTTGCACTAAAGCATGGGCATATCTAATCTTATCTGAGGGTGTTTGAATGAAGACTGTTGTAGGTGATGTTGAGGTCAGCTTTTGGTCAGTGTGGTGTTGGTGTTTTGGTTCTCAGTGCAGTTCCGTCCTGCACTTTATTTACATAGGACACCCGCCTCATGGACCAATACATCATCATCTGGGCACGTGCAGTACAGAAACTTGCAAATGATGATCAGATCAGCTGCGTTTGAGGTTTTGTGTGGGCTTTCGTGCTCAGCTTGCGTTGCTGTTGGAAATATCCACGCAAATCACACAAGCTTATTTTCATTAAACAAATGTTTTTTTCTTTTTAGGCTAAAAGTCATAAACAAAAGAAAACTATGCACATATCCAGATGAAAGGGAACGTTCTTACAACATTGGCTAACATTTTAAAGCGTAACAGTTTCATCAGAATAATTTATGAAGTAATGTTTGAACTTTTTACATTATGCATAGCAAACGCATTGTTCTTGAATTGTTATTGGAATGTTTTTTTTAAAATATTTGTTCTTATAACCAAGCAGTATTGTTTGATGGAAAGTTACCAAACATTCTTACAACCTAAAATTGTTAGCTGTGTATCTGCATGCATTGTCAAACAACCACTTCCATTTTAAATGAATGTTAAATTGCATTATAAATATTCCCAGTCATTTTAGATGTTTGCTGCTTTAAATGACCTCAGAATTCAGAATTGCTTTACAATCAATGAAGCAATCAGATTATATTTACACGCAGCCATATATTCCGCTCGTTGCAATACAGAAGCATAAAATGAACTACAAGCCGCTGTCGTCACGTCACATTAAATTACACGGCGTGCAGTGGCACAGAATTGCTTGTGTGTGGGTAATGGAGACCAGGACAGAATTAGATCAGCTGAAGACTTGATCGCTGTGTTATTAGGCAGAGCTTGTCAGTTAAATGCCAGCATTGAATGGCTGATGCTGACCGAATCTGTCACAGGTACAGATCAGACTTAAGACATCACACGTGCAGGAACTGTAGTTTCCACTGAGAGAGAGACTGAAACGAGAGACTTTAGAAATGTACATGAATGCAAAAATGAAATGCACATTTACCTCGTTTCACAAATTATCATATGCATATCATTAACCTGTTTTTTTAAAACTAGACCATCAAGTGAAGACCGTACTGCATACATCATCGTAGCTTTGAGAAATAGAAGCCAACCCGTCATTTGCATGTACAGGCCAATGTTTAATTTGTGCCCAGCATCTTGTATTGACATGGCCATATGTAAAACGGTAATGTAAATGACCTTTGAAACTTTAGCCAGAATTTAAAAGCTGTTTTTGATACTGTGCCGGGCCAAGTTAACAGAGAAAACAGTTCGAAATACAGTTGCGTTTTTGCTTCTTTTTTTGGAGTGCATTTGTAGCGATTGCACTTGACCTTTGCAAGTAGTGCAACGTCCCTTTGATTTTTATTCCTCCATCTGTTACTGTAAGTAATCTATCCTTTCAGCTGCCCGTTGACAGCTTGATGTAGCTCAAGTGTGCCAGGAGTCTCTCTCTCTCTCTCTTTCATTCTCTTTCATTGCCTCTCTTCCTCCTTTATTCTCTATTTTATTCTCTTTCCTAGTGGTTTATTCTCTCTCCTAGTGGTTTGTGAATAGTCATGATTGAAGCTATGGAGATGCACTCGTAACATTTATCACACTAAAATGATGAAAGCGCGATTGCAGGTCGGAAAAAAATGCGGCAGGGGCCGGAGCGAAGGAAAAAAGTGAGATCATCTCTTGATTGGTTGCCGCTGTGCTGATTGTAAGTGCCGGTGTCATCGCCGTGTGTGCTTAACCCCCATGTGTACTTCAATTCCGATGGTGTCCAAACTCACAGAGTGCACTAGATTATAACTCACACACGCACGCTTCCCAGCTGTATCATTTCCTGCAGTTCATGTAAGTGTAATATTGCACATTCTTGTTCTAAACCCTCCATTTTCTGTCCGTCATTTGCGTGTTGGTTTGTCCATCACCGTGAGTGTTTTACTAAAACAACATGTCACTTTTTACACTCAGTTACTGCATTTTTTACTTTGTTTACTGTGGTAAAAGCATTGTGAAACATGGCCTTGAGTGATGACTGGGACAGAGGCGGAGTCATTAACCACTCCCCTCCAACAGCCAGTCTACTTAGAGCTTTGAAATGCCTACTTTTCTTGATCCAATCAATTCTTAGTGAAGAAAAAAGCCACGCTCTCCATTTCTCTGTTTAACCCGGAATTGTTGGGTTTAACCCTGAATTGTTTAACCCTGAATAATGTTGTACATTATTGTCCATGGGGTGTATGCGTGGCTGTTTGAAATGGCCAGCTCACCTCTGTCTCACCTCTGTCTCCACACCACCCGGAGGCGAGCCTGTGTCCACGTGACTCCACGTGTGCACATCTGTCTGTTTGTGTACGCTTGTGTTATTGTTTTTACAGCTCCGGCCCGCCTGTGTTTACGTAAGTGGTGCTTGTAAAAAGCACCAGCGCTTAGCACTGTTGCAGACTAACACAGGGGAATAGTTCACTGTCAACACAAAGACTACAAACAGAGATCAGATGGCTGAAGTTCAAAATGGCTCTTTTGCTTTACATGTGAATTGTTGTGTTTTCATAGTGCCATGTTCATGTTTGTGGCCTGAGGCCTTTCTCACAAAGCCGGTTTAAGTGGCTACCTAGGTAACTTTTACAGTAGATGAAGGAAACTGTGGTTTTATGTTCCCAATAAGGCGGATTGTTTTTAGCAGTGATCGCCATGGTAACTTAGCCACATGGCTAACCTGATCCAGAGCAGGTTTTCCTATGAGAATGAGAAATCTTCCATTTTAAATTAAATAAAAATTTAAATTAAACTTTATTTTAAATGAGTTTAAAAATCTTAACATTTGAATTTACACATAAAGGCTTAAAATAAGCAAGTCTGGGTTCAACACTGCAAGCTTTCAGATCAGAGGCTGGCAAAGTTTACAGGCAGATCAAATTGAGCTTCATTGTCATTCCGCTATAAAATTACTCTGTTATATGATGTACAAAGGAACAAGATGTTGTGCATCAGGGTTATTGTGTGTGGTTTTGTCCACTCAGAACTCTGAGTTTGTTCGTCTCATATTGTGAGATCAGTCTCTGATGTGGTCTTTGGTGCATCTCTTTAAAGTTAACATGAAACAGTGTTTGTAAACCGTTTAATGACTGCAATGTGATGCATTTCCGAGCAAAGCGGGATGTTCGGTAAGACAGGAGGTTGAAGAGTGTAGATCGAAAAATATGAGCAGTTTGTAATGTCAGCTAAAAGGAAAGTTGTTTCAAAGGCAGAGCAAGTTTTAACATTCTGATGAAATAATCTTACATTTCTTGCGAATAATCCGCACTGATGGAATCACAAGCAGTAAAAGTTAACAATTAAATTAAATTGTCCATTTCGATTACAGGTTGGTTTTAATATTTTACCAAAAAGTTCATTTAAAAGTAATTTTACGATGTTCGTTATGGTTTGTATGTGTGCTGATCTGTGTGATGGAGACAGTTGAAATGTTTGTTTCTTGTGTGTGTGTGTGTGTGTGTGTGTGTGTGTGTGTGTGCGTGTGTGTGTAAAAAAGATAAAACACTAAACATGAAAGTGTCGTGGGCGTCTACAGCTGAATGTTTGTGTTTCAGTTTGCATCTATGACTTCTAAGACTTAAATAAAATACAATGATGCATGCCAAGAATGACTAACAACTTTTTGCTGCATTAAAATGTGTCTGTGTTTGTCTTGTTACCGGTTGGCAATACTTTGAGGCACATCGTAATATTTGAGGATATTTGAAGCGGTAATAAAAGGCTCATAATTCAGCCAAATCCTGTTTTACATTAAATCTATTAGGTTTGTGTGAAGGTTAGATTTAGGAACAGTCTAGAGTTTGAGGAAAGAAAATAAGATTAGCCTGATATGAAGTCTTGAAGATGTCCCTGGTAATATAGTGAAACAAACTTGTGTATGCGTGTTGACATTTCAAAGCGGGTAATATAATTTTCCAGATCCAGATGGTTTTAAAAAATGTGACCCAGATCTTTCACCGGAGGCACAGAATTAGACTCTCATACCTGCACACAGTCCATGGCCAAGAGTTTTTATTTGCCTTTTTAACATTTGCTCTGGCCTGCTGTAACACACGCGAGTGTGGGGCCTGAAATATTGAGTGAGTTGTGATCTCTTGACTGCATAAGTGGAGATTAAACACCAGGGCCAGTATAAATAATGCACAAAGTCTTACATATTTGTGTAAAGGAAACTGCTTCTCATCACCGGGACCTCATTGGTATGGAAAAGAGATGCGGCTAAAGTCGAAGGGGTTCAAACGGAATGGTATAAGTAGTGGATGGAACAGAGTAGAGTCGACCAATAGGGATCCGTTTCCTTTGCCACAGTGTCATTCCGCAAGCCACAGAAAGAGATTACAGCTGTGTGTGTGCGTGCGTGTCCAGTCTGTTTCCAAAATGAGATTGTGTATGTGTGGGGCAGGAGAGGGAGGGTTCAGCGGCCATCCATCAAGCTGTGGGAGAGTCGTGTGGCATTGCGTCTCAGGAGCTAGAGCAAGGCCAAGGTGTGTGTATGTGGGAGAGAGAAAATACGTTTGCAACATGGGCCTCTACGGTTCAGCCATTCCATCACAAGAACACTGTCACTTAGCTACACGCAAGGAAAGGTGTCCGTGTGTGTATGTGTGTGCGTTTGATTCCCTGTGGATTTCAGAAAATAAGAAAGCTACGGACCCAGAAACTGTAAAAAAAAAAAATAGAAAAAAGAAAACCGAAATGCACAAAAAATTGAGGTCTTGGTGGCTGTGCCTATCAAAAGAAACTGGTATTAAAGGGATATTTTACCCAAAATTCAAGGGTTTTTTTTCTTTCCACACATTTAATTCCAAACCTTTATGACTTTTTTCTTTTGTGGAACAAAAAAGATATTTTGAGAAATGTCTGTGGTTCTATGTCCATTATGTGGATGTCAATGGGTGCCACCACCATGGTTTAAAATATCTTCTTTCTCATCCAAACAAGCAACAAATTTATACACGTTTGGAATAACACACGAGTGACTAAATGAGGATAGTATTTTCATTTTGGGGCAAACTATCCCTTTAAAGATTTTTTTAATGCACATTTTGTGGGAAACATAACCCACAACGTTAACAGGTAGCAAAAATATTCATTATCACATGCCACCTTATCCGGCTAGCCAGGAAGCATTATATCGATGAGAGGCCACCAAAAAGAGAGCAGGCTATTAGTGCAGGCCAATAAATCTTGTCAGTGCACGGATTGCTGGGCGGCCCTTGAAAAATGAAGGTCACGCTCAGGAGTTTATGAGAGGCTGTTATAAAATAAGCTGAATTATGGAGTCCCCTGGGCCTTTTCAGTCATGTTAATTTCAGACACGCTGATCTGGTGTCCTCCCTCGCTTGCCGTAGTGAGGAGCAAGACGGGTGATTAGGTGAGTTATACTGTGATTTAAGGCAGGTTATGTCATGAAAGTGTGCTTGTTCACACTGTGAATGATGATCAGGGTGTCAGAGTGTGTGCGCACGGGTTAGAGTCAGATTTTTAGTATGAGAAAATGCCATGAACCGGTACGATATATTCAGCTTATTAAACTTGAATCTTCAAGATTTCTTTATAGCTTGTGTGACAAAACAGTGAAAAATGAGCGGGACGTGGGAAGGTGTGATTGATACAGGGAAAAACTGAGCTAGGGCCGGCAGAGCGAGCTTTAATAGCTGCCTTTTGTGACACTGTGAGATGGTTACTTATGGCTTGCCTCATGAATATTAATCATGTTGTCCTGACGCTGTTGTGAAACCGTAATGTACTGTTTATTTATAGAAGATAATGAATGTTTTTCACCACAGTAGTTTTCATAAATGCAGGTAGTCTTAAATTGAAAGGTTTTAGGTAAGTGTCAGGCAGACTTTGCATTGTGGTTCATTTTACTATAGAGCTATTGTACAGTATATCTCAGTATATCTTCTAAGTGTCTATATTAATTAATTAATTATGTGTGTGTGCGTGTGTGTGTGTAGGCTAAGAGAAACAGGGTCTAGCAAACATGTCTCTGATAAAGTCTTTTATGGTCAAAAAACAATTCCTCTGCAAGTAATTGGGTCTGTGGTCATTTAATTTTTACCATCTAGCAGATTTATAGAGTCCACATGAGTTCTCTACAGAGACACTTCCTGGAATTAAAAACCAGGGAGGGTGGACTTAAAAAGACTATATCTATCTATATATATATATATATATATATATAGAGAGAGATTCTTCTTTTTCTCTTCCCACTCTGCCTATATTTTCTCATCGCTAGGTTGTGTGTCCGGTCATTCAACCCCTGTGATCTCACATTTTCACACAGGCTCAACACCAGCAGCCCTGCCAATATAATGACTGGTCCAGAGAGGCCACATCTTGTTTTTTTACTGGGGGAGTGGGCTTATAATCAAAGCTTCCCCTGTGACTCCTCTACAACCAATTTACTTCAGAGGTGGAGGTCACTGCAACACTTGGACGTTACAGCCCATCGTGAGTTACTGGTCAAGCCTTGAATTGTGGGAAGAAAAGCATTCGGCTCACGTGTGCCAAAAAATAGCATGTTTGTTACCGGCCTATTAGCCAGCTGCTAAATATAATCTGTCATGGACAACAAAGCAGAATCCATTAGAGTAACAAATACATTTTTGGCATATTGGCACAGGGAAGGATAGGAACCCAGCTAGCAATTTTAGGTTATAAGAATGTTTCCGTAAGGTTTAGTCCAAGTGACAGAAATGGTATTATGTACGTTTTGGGAATGTTTGCAATTATTTATCTTAACTACTTAAGATTAACTATATAATGGTATATGCTATGTAATGGTAAATGCTATGCAATGTTAGAACAACATTTTATTCTAACGTTACAGCAATACTTTTTGGTAACTTTAGGGGAACTTTTAGAGAATTGTATCTAACATTCTGAAAACAAGAAAGAAAATCGCAAAGAAACTGTGGCTTTTTTTTAAATCGATTTAATTTTAATCAGCGATTATTAAATTCCATTTAGATGTGGTACAGGGCTGTATAAAAAAAAGACATGAACTATTAAAGAAAAGAACATGACTTCTATTGCATAATAGTTGCTACAGTCTCTGTAGTTCGCCATACAGCTCATGAATGCACATGCTCTAGTCTATAATAGATGACATTGTAATGGGCTATTCCCAAAAACCTCCAGCTAGTTATTAAACCTGTAGTCCTCCTGCGCTGCTATGGTGAAAGAATTGGAGCAGTCTTTAAGAAGACCCTTATTTCCATGTGTCACATGGTCTGTGTGTGAGGAGAGATTATGAGCCCACGCCGCTACACAAGAGGCAACACCTTCACACCTGAAAGATTTACAGAATGCTTCTGTATTATCCTCTAGAACCATTTCTGAAAACACTTTCTCTCTCCTCTTTTCCTACTGTTGAATAGAGGACATGACATTACAATCAGAGACCCTTTATAACATCAACATGTTATCAGATGTTATATTGGTTTGGTGGGAACCTCTAGCTTTAGGCTGATGTTTTTGGCTTATAATCACATTCATGGGCTGAATTTATGGCTTATAATCACATTCATGTTACTATAGCAATGACCTTTCCCCTCTTCAGCACCCCCCCACCCAAAAGACCACCTAGAGAGAGAGACGTCTGACTTTCCCTATAAGAACTTAACAGAGACCTGATGCAAGTTCTGTTTCTAGTGAAAGACATAAAACAAAATGTATATGAAGTCATGTATACAGTATATGTTAACATATATATTTGTGATATATGTACATATCACAGGCTATAAATACATATGAATAGAACTTCTTTATATACATATAATTAAAACTGTACATACATGCTTCTGTCACGTATAATATATTTCATGTATACAAACGTGACACTAGTTGCTAGAAGATAAAGACACATGCTTTTGCCCATGACAAATGCATGTCAGATGTTGTCATTTGGAGTGTGAGAAAGCGAGAAAGCTCTCTTCGGTTGGTTCAACACCTGGCTCTCAACCTTGGTGGCCATGTGAGCGCTGTGTTAGCAAATGAGTGGTTGGCTGATGTTTGTGACAGATCTTTTCAGTGTCCCACACAGTTTGTTGTCCATTTAGGGGCCCTGCTCAAGAGTGCTCTTTTAGGGCCGCTAGTAATTTGTGTCTTTGGCTTTGGAGATCAGTCAATTCAGAGGATTCAATTAGCCGTGAGAGAGGGGCACTAGCTTTTACAACGCCGGCACATAACTCAACAAAGCACTTGCAGACCTGGCTTGCGTTGTAACGCTTGGCACACAAGACCAACTTTGCTAGCCAGCATTGTTTTTCTTTCTTTTATACTGTTATTATCACAGAGAGACAGAGCAAAAGAGCAGCTGAACAAAGTTTCAAGGGTTATACATCTCTAAGGTATTTTGGAATGGCTTCAAATGTGGTGATAAACAGGCCCGTGAAACATTGTAGATTTAAACACATTCTAGCCAGTACTCAACAATCGTAAATCTGAGTCTGAGGCCATGACCGACTCTAGATATAGACTGTATTCTAACTGCCTGACCACCGTGGTTGATATTAACAAATGATATTTGTGGCTTCAAAGAGTCTCTTGTACAAAAGCATGATGTGATGCTGAAATTGCAATGGTTAAAGCTTTGATGGTTAAAGCTTTCAGTGAGTTCAGGTAAACCATGTATAAAATGGGTTGTTATAGGGAGATGTGATGTTGCTTAGTCCTCAGTTAACCCTACAGCCATATGGTAAATAAGAAATAACACATCCGGCATGTGTATTTTTGGTGTTCATGTGTGTTTGTTTATGGTGCCGTTAGGTAAATCTTTATCAGAAAGTGAAACAGACCTGTCTCTCTAGAGTGATGTAAACAGAATATCATCATGCACACACACACACACATACACACCATTTTGGCTTTCATAATTTTTTATAAGGATATCCAATAGACATAATGGTTTTGATACCATGCATCATAAATGTATGAATGAAAAATATAAGTGACTAAAAATGTACACATTTAAAAAAATGTATTATAATTGTGGGGACATGTGGTCCCCATAATCCAGTGAATACCAGGAACACACACACACTGTGTTTGTAAACACTTAGAAACACACTCATTTGAGACCAAGGAATTTCTTTTTCGTACAAATCTGTCGTGCAACTGTTGAACACAAACACCCTCCATATGCTTCCATCATGCGCATCGTTAAAAATTCTCTCCTCTCGATTTGCTCTCTCTGTTTCGCTTTCCCTCAGAGCCAAGACGTTCCCGTTTCTCTCTCCGTTCTGTCAAAAAGTTTGCTGGAGTTTGGCTGGTGGATAAAGGCAGAGCCGCAGGGAGATGAAAGGATGAGAATGAGTTTGAATGCGAGCGCTCTGGGTTTGGATGGATGTGGTGCGAGCGGTCCAGAGGGCTGCGGGGCAGCGCGGTGCCGCTCTTCTCGGTGTCTGCATGAGATCTGCTGCTCCTCATGCAAATGGAGAAGCAGAGGAAGAGAATAGATGCTAAAAGCCCACTTGTACCGTGATTTTACATAATGTTCTTCAAAGTCCAAATTCAGGAGTTCAGCAGGCATTGATATGCAGACAGGGGCCATGATGTCGAAAAATGTGCCTTAGCTGGCTTGCGTTAAAGGACAGTAGGTTGTGACATAAATGTTATACTATAAATTTCACTCAAAATTCTGTGATTTTAGGAGGAAAACATTTGTATATGTACAATTTTTTGTTAGTTTTAAATTATTATTTTTTATAGTTATTATTGATGTGAGTTTTGTCATCTTTGAGATGAGCTCTTCTATAGAAATTTAGCTCAAGATTGGCCCAAGGACCTGACAATGTCAGTTAATTAGTATTCATAAGCTGTGTGCCCTGCAAGGAGGTCTATAATACTCTTTCCATATAGTGAGATCACAACCCGCCCCATTTTAAAACTAGCTCCAGATAACTAACTCGCATACAGATGTATGTGTTTAAGTGTGTTTGGGCAGCTCTGCACACAGCATCACTTCTCGCTGTACAGCATGTTATTCACTGCATGTCAGCGGCGGTAGCAGCTTCCACAAAAATAGAACTGGCAGCCGCATGCAACGGCCACGAACGCGTATGTGTGAGCGTGTGTGCATCTGTGTCTGTCTTAAGCAGATGTACTAAAAGAACTGACAGATTTGAAAAACAGGCAAACAGGAGCTGCTGGGAGCGTCCTTACGGCCTCTGTGCTTTCAATCCGGGTGTGAATACAAGACAAAGGAGTGTAAATAATAAGAATAAAACAGGAGAAATGTTCAAACATTTATAGCCCACCCTTTCTCACTCTCAGTTTCTCTCTTACTCTCTTCCTACAGTTTAACACTCTTACTTTCTTTCTTTCTCCATTCCCCCCACCACCCTTCGCTTTCCTTTCTTGTCATGCACACTGAGCTGTGGTGCTCATGTTGGCGATGCAGGTTCGACTCCAGTCTGTATCCTTTTTCTCTATTTATCTCCCTCCAAGTTCAAAGTTGCCATAAATCGTATGAATTAATTTATTTTGAAACACAGAACTTGCACTCAATCTGTTTGTATGCGTCTGTGCATGCACCCCATTATCAGCCTGTTCCTGTTATGTTCCATCCTTTATTAACCAGTTAAATTAAATGATTTGTCCCATTAATCAGACAGAAGGTCTTTGGAGAGAACTCATCTCAGCTGCAGAGCAGTTCAAACTCCTCAGCTTTGAGGATGTACCTCCCATAGGAACGAAATATCACAAATTAGATCTGTTTAATACATATCTCAAGTGTTTCTCTTAGACAGCAATAAGATGAAATGGAGACCAATACAAGCTTTTGCTTAAGTCTCCTGCTCCTCAGATTTCTCTCCTGAGATACAGAACCCTCTACAGAGTTCTAGAAGAGATGTCAACAGTCTCACAAACTGTGCAGAGATTGTCAGGGATTTTAATATGAACTCAATTTTTTGTCATCAGATTTTCCCAAGAGTACATTTTATTATCTGTGCAACCAACGTTCATTGTATAGCCCTAATTTCTTAATGTATTTTAGAGCTCTGTGCTCCTACGGTTTTGGGAGAAACTTCAGAGACTGTTACTAAATTAAGTTGAACTTAAAACACCATTAGCTTTCGTGAGCTATGAGAGGGTAACCTGAGTGATTATATAGTCATCTGTGCCGAGCTTGTTTTAACACAGTTTCTATGTAGTAAACAAAAACTGCAGAGGGTAAGTGATAAAATATAAGGGGAGAGAGAGAAACCAGACGCATATTTTTAGTCATGCATTTTTAATGTCGACTCGGCTCTTTCTTAATTAAAACCGATGCATCAGAATATACTTTAGAGTCGTATTAGCGCGACTGTTCATAATGTATAATCTCCCGTGAAGTGTCTCCGAGATGTTTGGAGAGCAGCAGGGTTTTTGCCGAGCCTCTCTTTGAAAGCAAAGCAGATAACTAGCTGAAGACGGCCTGCTGGGGTTGCATAATCATCGCCTGGACCTGAGAGAGATTACGATATTGAGTATGTCTGTTTGTAGAGGGGTTTGATCATAGTAAATGTGACTTCAGAAAGCGAGTGTGCGGTGACCCTCTGAGAATGTGGGGAAAGTCAAGTAAACGTTCCTTTAAAAGATACATGGGTTGCTACTTAGACTCAAACCCACACGCAGATACAGATTATTCTTGCACATTGGCATGCGCTCGTAGACACGTACAAATGCCAGCTGTCAAATCTAAAAGAACTTAAGCAGAACACACACACACACATTTACTTTTCTTTCTAAGTGGGGACAAACCATAGATCTCCATGTTTTTATACACAGATAGTTAACGCTATAAGTTTACCCACTGTAAACATAACACTATCAGAAAACTTACTGCATTTTTTGCATTTTTTCAGTATAATTGTATAGCCTTTTTAACAAACAAAGTGGTTTTGTCAGGCTTTGCTAATTTTTGGTACAAATTTGTCCCCAATATATGGCTAGGTTACCCCCCCCACACACAAACTCATTCTCAGATTAATTAGTGGCAGGTGAGAATGAGTGAGCCGTTTCTATCCTGAATTTGATATGTCCCAGTAGACTTGCTATCTGCTCTATATCTGGCTGATAGGTCGCTGCTCCGGCCCAGCTCCAATGAACGAGGCCCCCAAGAGCCCTCGAAACTGGCCTCCAGATGGATATATGTACATTTCCATTTAGGTGTGGCCCAATTCCCCTCTCCTGCACTCTCAGTCTCTCACATTAAAGTCTGACGATGGTGAGGTAAATGACAGTGACATTTGCTCGAAATCCCAGGTGTTTCTGCTGTGTTGTCTTTCCACTCCGCACTCTTTATAGCCCATTTTTCATTTTTACATGCTTCTCAGACTGGTCCTCTCTCTCTCTTTCTCTCTCTTTCTCTCTCTCTCTCTCTCTCTCTCTCTCCTTTTTTATCTTTTTATACCTCTCTCTGTCTTAAAGGGACAGTAAATTTTGTATTCTTTTAATGGAACAGAATCATAATGTCTCCATTACCAATATCCTTCAAATATGTGTCCAGAACATTTAATTATTTTCTGCCCTACATATTCTCTATCTCTTTCTGTCTTTGCAGTCTTTAGATTTCATTAGGTTGCAGAGCTATAATAAGATGTGCTATATACTTAATATATGCATAGGCATTGCTATAGATTGGCTCATACACAACCTTTACGCAACAACATACAGAATTCCCTCTTAAATTTATGCACGTATGTAAGCCATATGCATTTGTTTGGTATGAAACATGACTAGCATTTGCTTTTCTTTATTTTGAATACATCCATACATTTTCTATTTAGAGTCATGGTGTCTGAGGATATGTGTATATATCTGTTTTTTAATTGAATATAGGTATGACTGATTGAGGTCAAGCTACAGGAAGACTGGTGATGTAAAGAACATGTTGTGAGAGAACATACGTGTTTGCTTTTGTGTGTGTGTGTGCGCCAATGCACTTTCCACAAATTGTAAACATATGATATAAGTGATTTAGGATTTGAAAGGGGTCAAATACTGAGTGAATATTATTTCATTGTTGGCTTTTGATTGATTTTTTAAAACTATTTATCATTACAAATTACACTATTAGATGGTAATATTCATATATTTTTAGTGTTTGTTGTGTCCCTTTTTAATGTAATGACAACATGTACTCAGGCTGGCTTGGACTCCACAGGTTTATAAATCGGATGATCCATGTTCTCCCAGTATGATTTGGGAACATTCCAGTAAAGCGTCTGGTGTGTGTCCGTAGAATCACAGAAATTCTTACCTCTGTAGGGAAGCGTTAACATAGTCAGTGTCATAGATTTGCTTATATTTGACTCATGAATTTTAAGCAGTTCAGAATCTATTTCTGTGTCAGTCTACATCATAGCTCTGTGTAAAAGAACTGAAATCCTAAAGCGTTTTGTGTATTTCCAGGTTTTGAATGTGGTCTCAGACCTTTGGATTCCTCTATTATTTATGCTGTTTGTGTGGGTTCCCACACAGCTCTCATAAACGGCCCCTTTTTAGCCGTCAAGCTCCCAGGAGTGCTTTTCTGTTTTTACTGGTCCTCATAATCGGCTGTTAATTTCAGGCACCTGTCTGTCCGCCCCTCTTTATCAGGACCCTCCTAATGACCGCGGAGATCAATTTTATAAACGCCAGCCATCATATTTTACGCATTTATAAACAAAGTGATGTTTGAATCTCAGAGGGACGTTTACATAAAACACCTGGCAGTCTTAACCTTCTCCACTTTCCTCCTCCAACCCACAGATTCACGTTTGCTTTCATAGGCTTTTGGACAGACGTGTTCGCAAATCTCTGGAGACATTTTAAACAGCTATTTGATGACAGAAGCAATCAAAAACTATTACAGAACACTTTCCAAAAGTAATATGAAGGGCGACATTTCCAAATCTTTGAATGTGTCATGCTTTATTGTGTAGAGCGGAATCAGTCTGCGGCAGTAGTTCGGCCCATCTCAGTCTTAGCGATTGTTATTTTTGGTTTCTGTGTGCATTGTAAGATAACGCCAGATGTGTCAGGCTGTTTGATGCAGATGTGTGAACCGAACGCAAGCGCTAACGCCTCCCTCTCGCTTGCAAACTTTCTCCGCCTTAGCGTCTTGTTTATTCATTTCTTTTTTTCTTCCCCCTCCTTATTATTATCTTTTCTATAAGCTGCTTGTCAGATTCAGCAGGAAGAATCATGCATCTGTTCGGTCTTCCTCTCCCATATATAGAGCACATTCCCAAGTCGTGCCAAAACCAGATCCAGTTTAAACCAGATGTGTGAACCGTAGATCCGGATCTGACCCCAGAAAATCAGTGCAGAAGTAGCTCAGGAGGACTGGGAAGAGGTATGCAGTGCTCTCAGGCAGAAACGGACAGATAGGAGGAATGATAAAAGACCGCAGGCCCGGGGAGCAGTCGTGTACCTCGGATAACTGAACATCTGCAGGGTGCAGAACCCTTTTTCATGCATTTTCTTCACATCAGTTCCTCTGCATACCCACCTTCTGCAGGTGGGCACAGTCCAAACCTGAATAAAGGGCCCAGTTAATATTTTACTTCTATTAATTAGGGATATAAATGGCCTTACTGGTTTTAGATAATTATTATAATTACTGGTTTTAATTTTAGTTTGTAAGAATGTTTGCTTATGTTTCCAATTAATGAACAGAAAAACATTAAATTTTATTTTGCAAGTTCTAGGAATGTTCAAAGCATCAAATTTTTAGATGTTGTATGAACATTATTGCTTGGCGATACAATATTTTTTTAATGAATTTATGGATTTTGTTAGGTTTTTTAAATGTTCCCAACTGCATTTAACTGCATTTTTGATAATGAGAACTTTGAGAGAACTTTTAGAAAACGTTAGCCAAAGTTACAGTGTTTGTTCTAGGGAATATAATAGGGAGGTATTATTTTTTGTACTGGTGTAAGAATGTAAATTGCTCTGGGTTGTTTTATGTGCTTTACGTCAACTAAAGATGGTATTTTTCTCCTGACATATCTTGAGCTATGTGTAGTAGAATATAAGTTACACTCCTGTGTTTTTGTAGTAGACTCAAATATGTTCCATATGGGAAACCAGTGTTGATGTTGTACTTCTAGACTTGACTACATGACTAGATCATGTGACCTGTCTGTGTGAACCATAGAGGTTGGTGTATAGTGTAACCATATACAGCTTTATAAGCAGATGTTTTTTCATTGCCTGACACTTTGACTGGAGAAATAGACAACAAACAGAAATTTTATTTTGGATGTTGCATTAACATTATTGGTTGGTTTAAAGAATGCTGTTCAAATTTTTTTTAAATATTTAATGGTTGTTACACGTTCCACTAACAACTTAAGAATAATGTTTTTATTTACACACTACGGTTCTCCTAGCATTAGTGCAAGAACTTGTGTGAAAACCTTTAGAGAACTATCAGAAAACATTAACCAACATTCTGACAATGTTCTTGGTTAGCCCTGTAATTGCTTTCTCAGCATTTCCTGAGTTTTGTAGCAGATGGGCTAAAGCGCAAAATACAATCATTAAACAGCAATTCTAATGAATGTATTTCTAAATAAAAATAAAACAATCATTTGCATTAATCCCCTTGGGGGCTTTACACAAGCCATGGAATTAGAATCAGCGCTCTTTCTGATTTTCTAGATGAAAGATAAAAGGGAAGCTATTTTTTAACTGATAACACATCTTTTTACAAACAGAACTTGAAAATTGAAAGAAAAAAACATTTCAAGTTCGAGAGAGTGGAACAAAATACGTAGACGATGCAAAGAGAATGCAAAGTATCTGGCTTCAAGAAATAGGTTAAAGGTTTTTAAGTGTTTGTGAGTCAGAGAAATACACACAAGTAAAAATGAAACCTTAAAGTATAGGGCATCTTCAATACAAGACAGCTTTTACACTCTAATGGCCCCTGCTAGTCAACACGCTGTGGGCATTATCAGTTTGTGCTAAATTCATAATTCATTGTGCATCACCCTTTTTTTGGATAAAAAATACAGTTTGCTTTTTTTTTACAGTTTTATACAGTTTTGTGTATTTTTAAACAACATTTTAACCTGTCCATTTTGTTTTCCCAAATTCTGTTCTTGGCATGAAGAAACGGTCTTGAAATTTGGCTGACAGGATTCTCAGTACCACTCAGTGTCCATTTCATCTGTGTTTTGAACTCTCTCAGCAGCCTGTCCACTCATTAGAATAATGTAGTGGTGAACTTGAGGGCCAACGCAGACCAACGCATCAATATGTGGTATCATGCATCCAAATCACAAAGCTCACTTTTTGTGCTGGCGATGGAATAACTATGTAGAAGTATAAAAAGCTAAATTAATTTGTAAGATATTATTACTTTTTGTCATGGAAATGCTGTCAGCTATAAGCAGGCCATTGGTTGGTTGATTTAATTGAAGTTAACAGGAATGATATTTACAGCTTAATCTAGATAGATGGACAGACAGACAGACACACAGAATTTTTCCAGCATTTTCTTAGCAGTTTTAGGTTGTACTAATGTTGCCCTAATGTTTTCATTAAATGAAACATTTGAAGTGAAACATTATTTTTAGACATTGTGTTAACATTATTGTTTGTTTTTTAAATGTTTCACTAACAACTTTAGCATATCAAAAATGTTATTCTTAAGTTAATAAATAAATACACTATTAACATTACTATATAACTTTTTGGGAACTTTGATAGAACTTATCAACGAATGAGATATGCGACCCAACGTTCTAGGAACATCTCCTGTTAGCTGTAGGAGACTTCATTTTCCCCTCCGTAATTATCAATGTTTACAGCCCTTTACTCTGTATACTAGGGTTGATACTGTGTTCCCAGTCCACTTGCAACCTGAAGAAAGCAACTGATAGGAAGACCCAGAGGCCCACTGCAGATAAATGATTTGGAGGTATCAAGGGACTGCCCTACCTGTCATAGCCTACAGCTTGTACATGAAGCCTGGGCTGATCTGTAATCTAGCCTGGGGATCAAATGTGGGCCTCTGTGGGTGTTGATAGAGGGAAAACATGTGAACAACAGCTGCTCCCTGAGCCTCGGGCTTTCCCCTTTCCTCCCTCTTTCTTCCCCCTGCTTCTTTGATCACTCTTCCGTTTGTATGATGCCACCTCGTGTAGACAGGTAACATGAAGAAACACACCAGCATATGGCACTGATGAACAAACAGCACAGTGCCGCACACACACACACATACTGTTTACATGGGAAGATTTTAGAGTCAGGTGTGTGTTGCCCTCTTGTAGGAGTGGATATAAACTGCATATTTACACCACATTTGTAGGCGGGGTAGGCTATCTATTCCAGAAACATTTTTTAAATATATATTTATATACATGTGGGTTTTTTGAAAAGCACAGGGCTATAAAATGTCTTTCATCTTATATCATTAGCATGTTCACATGTATTGGAGGAGGCGTGGCTTTGGAGAGCACTTAAGGAAATAAGGATGGGGTCTTATCCTTTAAACGTTATCTCTCCGAAATCGCTTGCTTCACATTTAGTAGCAGACACACACAGAGGACATCTACGCCAGCTTTCTTCAGTGCAAAAAGAAAAAAAAAAAAAATTGGCTCTCGCTAGTCTCACCTCACGTGTTGATTTTTAGCACAGCAAATGAACAACTTAAGTTGCTTTTATATGCAGAAAATGTGGACGCCTCAGCACTCCGCTCTCTATGTTCTCCTGTTTAATGAGAAATTTTTATAACAATACATTATTCAGTTAGACAGGAGGGCTGCGGATGGTGATAGTCTTCTGAGGGAAAATCTCACTATGTGGTCTGCAAGCAGTGGCCGGGGTTTCTGCTGGTGAAACTTCAAAGGAAGAGCCAAACTTTCACACCAGCTTCTTGAGGGGATTTATGGAAGATGGAAAGAATAACAGTAAAGGGGGTTATTCTGTGTCCTCTGGCTTCAGATATATATTAAGAAGGATCTGTTCACCTGAAGCTCTCAGGTTGACTTGTTTGGCAGGTATTTGACGGGTAGCTGTCATTTACCAGGTACTCTAGAAGAACCGTTTTTGGCTGTATGGTTACATAAAGAACCTTTAACATCCAACTTTGTCAGTTTTACAAAAACGTTCTACAGTTCACTACAGTTCTCTGTAGTGGAACATTTTTCTTTAAACTGTTAAAAGGTAGAAAAAAATGGTTCTGTTAACAAAAAAAACAAGTAACCAAAAACAGGTTCTTCTGTGACTTTGCTGTGAAGAACCTTTTAAGAACCTTGAAGAATGTGAAGGGTAAAGTTCAGGTTTAGCATTAATTGTTGGGATTAAAGATTGACTCACGGAACAATGATTGAACAAAACATAATTAAAGTCTTGAAAGCTTCAGTTGTGGTGATGTGATTGAAAATGTTGCTCAAATGTCACGCAAGAACAATCTGAATAGCAGCCTGCAACCCAAAGAGGTTTATAAAAGACTGTAAAGTGTTTGAAAAATGTATTTTTTACAGATGGAAGTTTATGGAGTCAGCGTCATTTAATAAAATCCTTGTAACTTTATAAATGTTACATTCTTTTGCTTACAACATTTTAGCATCTTATGTAGCGTTCGGCCAAAAGAATAATAATGGATTCTTTTCTGCCTCATTTTTATTTCTCTTCATATCTTTCAATTTATTTTTGTCTGTATTTCTTTTCCTCTTTTTCTCGCTCCGTTTCTCTGTTTGCAGTGCCGGGCGCCCAACAGTTTCATAACGTCCCCAGAACAAATTACAGTTAATTACATCCATTCCCTCCATCTCCCACAGCTTGACATAGACGACTGGACTGCAATATTCTCCACCAATCACACGCGAGCACACACACTTACATACGCAACTCGCTAGTTGGCAAATATAGATGCACACATTAGCTGAAATTGTTCTCTCTCGAATGTACAAACACAAAAGGACCTATAGTAGGGAAAGCAGAGCCGTGCTGGCTTTGGAGCTGTTAGAAAAATCCATAGAAAGTGATAGAATAATGTACGTTTCTGTAGCAGTGAAAGCTTATCTCCTAGAAACATACTTTTTGTCTTTTGGGAACAGAGTGTTAAAACAAAGAATTGCATCAGAGCTACACTTTCGTTTCACTCGCTGATTTCTGAGGGATGTTAGGACAGACGAAAGCTTATCGTAAGGAGGTAGCAGCTCTTATTGATATGTCTGAAAAAGAACAAAACAAACAAACACATAGAGAGTGTTTTTTAAGTCCTCGCTGTGGAGATGATAGTTTATCTGTAAAACTGTTTTTGAAAATCACAAAACTGCAGGTGCACCAAAAAACTAAAAAAATGAAACATGGCAGTTTTTTATGTCACGACGATGTTTTTTGTAAAACATTCAAACGAAACAGACTCTTTATGTGGGTTGATTTCTTTTCCTTTTAAAACTAAATAAGCAAACTTTTTTGGAGTTTCGGTTTCTTTAAATGATGAACAAAAATAATGTACAACATTGTTTTTGAATACTGTACAGTGCAGTATTTCTGTGTATTGCATATGCTTTTATTTAGTAAGTGTATTTCATGTTATCAAAGACGTTCCATATCATTTTTAAAGTATCTGGTATCAAAGGCTTTGTGTTTGAGGATTTATACATCGTTCATATGGAATATTAACAGATGTTTGCCAGAGCAGGGCTTAGACATGCATTACATTTAAAGTTTTTACCTGAGTAAGCATTTAACTTTCACCTCTTATACTTTATGGGCTTAAACATTTATGACATGATGAAATATTTAATTTGGCAGCGTTTCTTAAATTTTGTTGGCGGGACAAAAGAAACTTCTTAAACGTGAACATGTTGCTAATGTAAGTTTAATTGTTAATGAGGTGTTGAGTCATCCATAAGGAATTTTATTGTTTGGACGTTGTGTGCTGTTTTTAAACAGATCTTGGAAGTGAGGAAGACTTATGGGAAAACTGCTGCCAAAGATTCAGTTCAGGCTAAGAGCCGACGTCCTTTAGGGACTGTGTGTCTGGGTTATAGATCGCTTCTTTCGATAAAGTTTCCGCGACGTGTAATGAATGCTGAAAACATTGTAGCCAACATCTACAGGTGTTATAACAAAGAACATATGCTTTAGACTCTTCCCTAAACAATAAAATCTTATTTAAGGCACCTCCCAATGTTTGGAAACTTGGCAACCTCTGTTGAAAATATACAAAGAACATCGACTGAACTGGGCAGGCGTGTAGTGAAAAGGTCACAGTATTCAACTATACAACTATCAATTTTTTGGCAAATGTCTTCCAGTATTTCATAATTAGTTAGTGATTGGTTGATTATTCTCCTGATAGGGTAAGCAGTCTGCTCATCTTTTATGCACTCCTAAAAAAGGGTCCATGCCATAAAATGCCTTAAAATACAATTTTTTGGCCATTTAACATGCATAGGACATATTTTTGTTTTGCAAAAGGTTCTCTGTAACTTTGATTCTTTAGATAAAGGTAAAAAGAAAAGGTTCTGTTAGGAACCTTTGACTAAATAGTTATTTGGGTAACCAACATTTTTTTTTCTATGGCATTGCTGTGAAAAACCATTTGAAAACCTTTATTTTTAAGAGTGTATAATGATGTGATTCTAGGAAACAGCCATCGGTGTGGAACCATATGCAGCAGCGTCACTTCATACTGCATGACCTCACAACCTCGTTCCATCTTTCTTCTTCCATTCCTCGTCTCTCTCCCCCTCGGTCCTCCTGCACCCCCATTTGCGGTGAAGGTAAATCGAGGTCTGGCTTCATTCATACAGATGCACGATGCCAACTTTGATGTGGAAGCTCGGCCCGGGCTTTGATCCACCTCAGCTTGGCTTAAATTAAACTACCTGAGTGCCTCTGGCAGGACGCAGAAGTAGCTTGGGGCTAAAGCAGAGGCTGGAGGAGAGACCTTGACCCAGAGACAAACACCGGCCAGCACAGACTGAATAACTCAGGCTTTGGGCCTCTGGGACCAGAGTGCGGTTTATGGGCATCTACAGTGCAGTTCTCTTGGGTACAGTGTGGAGATTGATTGTTTGCTTTGCAGATTGTGAATGGAGAGGTGAAATAATCTTGCCTTCAGTTTGCTTCACATCTTTATTTTTCTCTTTTGTCACTGGTAAGAAAACTGTCAACTCAGCAAACAGCTCAGTCTGTTGTGATGGAACTGCAATGACTGCCTTTACTTTAAATGAAAGTTTGGTTATTCAGTGCTTCAAAAATGCAAAAAAATCCTTTAAACTTCAATTTTGAGTAAATAGATATGTCATACTCCAGAGCTTTGTCTTTATTAAACAATCTATTAAAATAAACTCTTGATTCACAGAACTTATGGAAATCGCCATCGAAGAGTGAATTTACATCAATCATTATTCACAGTTTCACAATGTAATCATATTTTCATGATGGATGTTCATATTTTAAAGTTTAAAATCTAGGTATTAGGCATGAGTAAAACACAAAAACCACATCAAAGATTAGGAACAGCAAAACTGAATGCAATGACAGTTAAAAGCTTCTGAGATTGTTTTATTTTGATTTTTATTTTATCCAAAGTAATCTGTTAGTGTTCATAAAAACCAACCCCTGGGATATAAAAATACCCATAGTGAAACATGCATGAGGTTAAGCGAACAAAACGCTTTGCATTTAGTGTGACCGCGCCTTCATAATGAACGCTGAGCCACACCTGAGTTAACACCTGAGCAGCTGAACTTCATCCAAGTCTGATAACCAAACCAAATTCAGACTTCCCTTTAGTCCACAACAGACAGAAAATGCCCTGCAACACCAGAATGCCCGGCACGCCGCATCATCACTAGCTGTATCATACATCAAGCGCCATGACTTTGTGTTCTGACAGCCTCTTTTTGTAAGGAGTTTGTTGTTGTTTTTAGCTGCTTCCTCTTCTCTTGTACTTAATCTACACTGAGAGTCAGGTGAGATCTGGTGAGGTCACGAGGAGTGTGAGAAATAGACGGGTTTTTTTTAGGAGCAGGTCCCTGAAGACGTCTCCCTTCAAGCTCAGGTCGATGCTGTTGCAGTGAACTGATAAAACGGTGTGTGAAGTATATATGCCTTTGGGTCGGTTGTGTGTGTGTCCTTGACTGAATGTTCAGATGACTAATCTGTCTGAACAAGACAACGAGAAAAGGAAGAAGAAAGACCGCAAATTCTGTCTAAATTTCAAACTTTTCCCACTAGTAGTCGAACTGAAACAAATACCTCAGAATTGTTTGTGGATTTGACCGTCTCTTGTGGCCTGCACTATATGAACTTGCCCTTCAGACACCGGGATGTATGGACTAAACTGAGAAAGAGTTTAGTCCATTTTTGCAGGATAATACGGTATTGAAATCCTTGACTTCATTCCTGACATGTCAGATCTGAGTGTAGGTTTGTTTCGCAAGGAGAAACGATGTTAAAGTCTTGTTCAGGCAAACGTAACTGTTTTGCTCTTCCTTTAAACTTTTTTAAAGGAATCTTGGAAAAAAAGATTAATCCTATTTGTCAATGTCTTTTTATTGGTAGTGACTCATTAATGTGGTCAAATATAGATACACAAAAAATGAACCCACTCACGGTGCGTCATGCTTTAATTGAGTTTCTTTATCCTAAATTGTTGTGGGAGATGTCTAGTGCGGGTTCTGCAGTGAAAGGCGAGTTCAGGCAAAGGGCTGTCATGACAACTGTTATGTCTGTTAGAGCATAAATCAACAGTCACTAGTTTGGGTGTGTTGTACTGTGGGGTGTTATAGATGAACAATAGTGGGCGAAGAAATTGCCTGAGACAAGTGCTTCATTTTTGAAGGTCCTGATGGAACATTACTTAATAGAAACCAGGTGCGATGAGCTTAGGAGAGAAGTGAAGAGAGAGAGAGAGAGAGAGAGAGAAAGAAAAAGAGTGTGCGACTATCCTGGCTAACAGGGAATGTTAGAAAGTTGGCTAATGTTCTCTGAAACATTTCTAAACTTTATGAGAAATGTTGTTGCAGTAACATTTGTAAAATGTTTCTTAATGTCATATATCATGTATCATGTTAGTTCTCTTAACCAAGCAATAATGTTAATACAGAATTAACAAAACTGGATGTTTTAAACATTTTAAAATGAAAAAGTCTTATTACCTAAAATTGTTAACTGGGTTATCATTGGTAGAAACCAAGTCTGATGAGTTAAGGAGAAAAGTGTGTGTGTGAGAGAGAGAGAGAGAGCAGCACAAAGCACCACTGTCTAGAGACTCCAGCAAGCGTTTATGTGTGTGTTTTCATGCGTGTGTGTGTGTGTGCGCGCGTGTCTGCAGCATACTGATGTGCTGAGCGGAGCGCGGGATGAGGGAGGAGGAGAGAGAAAATGTGTTGCCCCAGGGCCGAATCTCTCCGTTTCTTTGTGTTTGTGAAGAGAGGACGCAGCATGTTATTTTTAAAAATTCTTCGTCAAATTACAAGTGAGATTAACCTCTTTCTGTACACTGAGAGGAGAGGCGTCACCTACCGTGTGCGTGTGTGTATGTGAACGCAATGGCCTGTGTGTCAGTTTTAACTGGGTGTGAAATTGTTCTCTAAAAAGCCATTTATAAGCATATTTCTGTTTTGCAGGGAACCGTATTTGGCTGTGTGAGCCAGTGTGGTGTAGAACTGAATGTTGAATGAACAGGGTAGAGAAAAACAAGAGGGGGGGTGTTGGGGTTAAAATCGATTTGTGTTTGTGTGTGTGTGTGTGTGTGTGTGTGTGTGTGTGTGTGTGTGTGCGTGTGTGTGCACCGAGCAGAGGAGGTTTTGTTGCTATGGAGTGATATGTAACACTGCAGTACCACACAAACCAAATCTAGACCCCTCCACACACACACATTTTCAACTCTAACTCTCAATTCTGTTATTTAGTTTTCCCCATTGTTTCTGGATCCCCCAAAACAAAACAAAATGGAGCGAGATGGAAGAATATCTGTGCTGCAGTAAAGATTCAAAAAGCCTGATAAATAGTGTTTTTATTTGTATTTCAGTCATTTTAGTGTGCTGCAGCTGTCTAGGGATATAATAGCATGTCATTGATTTATACTGTCTCTGTTTTTGCATCTTGCTCTATACTGGACTGCCTATAGATAATCTTTATGCTGCAGTCTTCACTTGTGTTTTCCCTTTATGGTTTATCATTCAGATGGCAGAGCTGTCCGATGTGGCGTTTGAGCTGTGAGTGCAGGATAAAATGATGTAGGATGTCTTCTGCAGCGCTTATCTTAAGCTATGTTGCTTTTTGATGGGATCTGTGTGTGTGTGTTTGTGTTTACTAAAGCATATAAGTTAGCAGAACCTGAGCAAAATCTCCCTTTGGATATGTCCTGATTTGTAAAAACACAAAAATTTATAATGTTTATAATAAATAATATATAATAATAATATTTTATTTTTAATTTAGTAATACAGAAAGTTTTCTGTTGGGTTTAGAGGGTTTTTAGAATGTTTTTGGTTACAGCCGTGTATAAAAAACTGTGTGGTGGAAGGTTTACAAACCATTTATCTCTCATATACATTTTTTACTTTTCCCCTTAATTTCCTCTTGCATTGTTGTCAAAACACACTCAATTACTAAATTATGGCATGTCATATTTCTTAGCATGGAGAAAAAACAAGCTTATCTTCACTAATCTGCATAGCAAGCTTCTGTTCCAAAGCCCGGTGATTGTTTTCAGAAAATGATGTTCGTTTCATCCGTTTATTTATTATATCTTCCTGCGTACGGTATAATCCATCTGACCCATATTACATATTCATATCTGATACAACCAAGATTTGATTTGATTTGTTGCAAAATAATCAAAAGGGAACAGATGACTTTGACCAGATTGGCCTGATGGATATGAATTATGCTGCTTGGAAACCTGTGAGTGGATTTGTCTTGGGTATTGTGTGCATGACCAGGAAATGACTTTGTTGCAATAACAAAACGATAGCATAGATTTAAATCTGAGTGGTTTAACAATCGTTTTAACCTTCCATATATCCTTTCCATTGTTTATTCCTCTTTATACAACAGTTAGTTCTGCTGCTCTGCTTTCATTGGACAAGCAATGTTTGGATTTCATCTGGAACATTTTAATGTTTGTATCGCTCCCATCTGTGCTGCTTGGCGACGCAGCAGTTGACCCGGCTTCTCTTTTTGCATTATTTTCTTTGGTATGTTGTCTAAAATGTATGTTAACTTCATTGTTTTCATAGGTGGAGCAGGCTGGGATACAGTGCCTATGTTTAGCACGACAGCACTGCCGCTTGTTGCAGTTGATTCTGTGGTTAGGTGTGTCATTTTTCTATGCAAGGATCAACATGGCAAATTTTTCTCCTTGTTTCACATGGCACAGTTACATAACAGAGGTGCTGGATGTGCATGTGTGATTTTGTCTCTGTGTGAGTGTGTAAATGTATTCTCTCGCTCTAACACACAGCTCCCTCTCTGCTCGTTATTAATTCATTGTCCGAATCTGGATCCTCATGACAGTAATGGTGCCATTAACCAGGCCTTCTGCTGAGCTAGCATCTCTCTCTCTCTGTCTCTCTCTCGCTCTCATTCAGTCTATCTCTCATTCTGTCTGTCTCTCTCTCTCCCTCTCTCTTTCTCATTCTGTCTGTCTGTCCCTTTTTCTCTCTCTCTTCCAGCCCAGCTTGCTCTCTTTCTCTCCTATTGTCTCTTTCTGTCTCTCCCTCCCTCTCTTTCTCTCCCTCTCCCTCTCTGCCTCTGTCTGTTTGTCTCTCTCTCTCTCTCTGTCTGCACTCATTCAGGCATTCCCTTACAGGGGCAGGTGTTACAGGAAGAAATAAGATTTTGCAATTTGTTCTTTTTAAGAGATAGATTTGGAAATAAGAAGAATTAGGCGAATGGACGCGCTCAGCATGAATATGGCATTGCAGTGCAGGTACAGAGAATGATTTGTTGTCTGTGGTCAGGTAAGGAGCCATGTTTCCTGCTGAGACTGCCTAGTGTGAAACATTAACACTTCCACAACAGTCTCCAGGGAAGATGCATTTTGCCCCCAGGAACTTATATATTATACATACACAGGTCTATACATATCCTATACCTACAGCTTAACAGCTGTGTGTAGGGTAGAGAGAGTGGACATGGCAGATATTTGTAAATGGTACATGCAGTTGTGTGTACGTGTGCACATATATATGTACTTTGTGTACAATTTGTGTTTAACCCCTAACATGGTACGTTCTCAGAACATTGTGTACCATTGTCTAGTTAGAAATATTCTTTTATATTTGTTAGAATGCTATTTATCGTTTAACAATGATAATTTTTAAGTATTTCGTGGCACATTTTAAAGAATGTTACAGAATTAAAGTTTGGATTACGTTCTATAATCAAGCAATATCTTTAATACAATGTCTAAAAACTGGACATTTTGAATGTTTCTAGGACTTTTGAAATGTTTTTAAAATGTTTTCGTTTCTTAATGGAAACGTTAGGAAAATGTTCTTACAACCTAAAATTGTTAGCTGGAAATAAACAGCCGGCGTATCTATTCTTGTGTTCTGACTTCCCACAGACCCTCTCAGACAGGAAAATATTTTTTTAATATTTTTATATGACTCACAATCAATTCTGCAATAGCAGGTACTGGCGGCAGCCGTCGTAGGTTATAGTTTTATAGCTTTTTTTCTCCTTTGAATGCGGTTAGAGAGATTAGAAGAGCGAGCGGAGAGTTCATTTGAGGCAGACACAGTGAGCTTATAGCTGTATGTCTTTGACCGAGAGAAATACTGTCATTTAACTGAAATGAGATGAGTTTAGAATATCAATCATTTTCTGGCTCTCTCTGAGGCAGCCCCTCAAAATTAATTCAGAGGGCCTCCATTTTCCCTTCTGCTTTTTGCTGGTCATTGCTGACTGACTCACTCAAGTAAACCACCATTTTTTTCTCCTTACAGTTAATGAAAAGCTTTTTTCTTATGCTCTCTGACTCACTCCACTCAGTGAGTCCAGCGACTAATATTTACCAGAGACACATTACAGAAAGTTCTCTGAGAACAAGAACGTTCTCGGAACGTTGGCTTTTCTAAAAGTTCTGTCAAAGTTATTACTGCAAGAACTTTTTT
>JBAJNP010002643.1:0-36537 GCA_036877545.1 Yasuhikotakia modesta
CTGTGACACCATATTCTTGTTTTCCATTTTTCTGTGTACCATTTTCACTATCTGCAGCAGTATCATTAATCAACTCATCACTTGTGATGGAGCCGTGCCTACAGGAAGAAAAATTGCTGAAACATGACTGAAATTTCCCAAATATTTTGTTTGGAATGTGAACTTTGTGTCAGTGACTCGGCGTAGCCGGTCTCGAGTGACAACAGGACCGCATAGGTCAGTGCCAGCGTACAGTATTGACGCAACACGTGTACATATACACACACCAACAAAACACAAAGAACTGATTCATCCACCGGTAACAATAAGCTTTTCATCACAATTACGTTTATCTCTCACCCAGCACCATAAACAGATGCAATGACGTACAACGAAAAAGTATGCGGGTTTGAAAAACAGAATAATATTTTCATGAGTAGCGGAGGACAGTTTGAATATGCTGATCATAATCCCTTTTTCCTGTAACACGACCATTTTTCACCCTGACTGATGTCTGGTCAAACAATTGAAAATATTTTAAAAATGAAAATGTCAGACAAATGTTTTTAGTCAGACAAACTAGCTTCACCCAAATACCTTATTTATTGTTTGTTACCAGAGAACCCTGGTCATAATATAAATATTATTAATATTAAATATTATAATAAATATTACTGACATTATATAATATGAATATAAATAAACATTAAATAGTATTTAATTAATGATATTTATTTGTATAAATATAATAAATATTATTAATATTATTGAATATAAATATTAATATTATTGGTGTTAATTGCTTAGTTTACCAGCTGCTTTTACCATGTCAGTTGTCGAGTGGCTTGGTAACAGAAAAAATAGTATTTAGCATAGACGCTAGACGTTAGACTATCAAAGCAAGCCTGTGTGTGAGAACTGCCTGCAGCCTATTAGTCAGCTGGTTTACCTAGCGTTTAAGTCCTGATGTTAAAAAGTCTGTCCCCCGTAATGAAACCAACCTGGTTCTGCTTTTATGAAAATCACATTTCTCTAACAGGATATTCATAACTGTTAACAGGAAACATTTCTCATGTTGTTTAATCCAGGGGAAAAAACAGCCCACAGCGTTTTATGTTAGGAATCAGTTTGAATGCTACACCCAGATACCCCTTTCTTAACCTGAAATTTACAACACACACATTCTGTCTGCAATAATCTATTGTTTTAGGACTGGAAACATTGCATGAGTCTTTGTTCCTTCTTAGTCAGCAGCGTAAGAGTAAGAAGACGTTGCTTCCTTATTCACCTAAATCAACATTTTTCTTCGCTGACTAGGCCTAATACAACAACACAAGCAATATTAGTTCCTCTATCTCTCGCTAGCCACAGAACCGGTTTGTACTGGAGTGGACAGAGTGCCCATGTAAATTGATAAAAGCAGTAGTCAATTCAACCCTGCTCTGTCACTATAGTGACACACACACACACAGCGCTGCCACACAGTCTGTTCACTTCAAAGTTCACTGTCCTGGAACCAATGAAAGACAGGAAATGGGTGGGTGAGAGACAATCCTAACTCAGCATCATACAGCACACAAGACCATCAAGACAATTGGCTTAAATATTTAGCTACAGTAGAGCTAAACAACCACGTTACCATAAAAGGAAATAAAAACATGGAAGTTGAAAGACAGACAGATTGAAAGGGGGGATTTTGGTTTGCTGGAAAGTTGGATGCTGTCAGTGGATTGTAAATTATCTAAACATTCAGCACATCGTGGTGTCTGTTTTTAACAAAATCATGTTCCCTGTTATTGTTATAAAGCTGCCACAGCTACTTTAGTTCAAAAGGTTTTAAGAATAGCTCAAACACTACAAACAGTCTGTCACAGTCACATTTAATGTGTACACGCTTAGCTTTAAATGCGCTAACAAGCATAGTGAAATATTATAACAGCCACCTTGTTAGGCCATTTTACTGCTCCTTGCTAAATAAAAGGGCATAAATAAGCCAAATCAAGTATTTATTTAAAGCCACATACTTTTCTGTGAAGGTTAGGTTTATCAGACTGAAAGAACCATTAGTCTGATAAAAACAATGAAAATATATGGAATAATTATACTAATATAGTGAAATGTGTGAGTGTACCTTCATTTGAAAAGTGTTTACAAGGGAAATTCCCTCCTGAGGGCTGTAAAGAAGGGAAAGCCAGGTAAGGGTTGGGCTCAACTAAACCACGCTACACGCTAACCAGGTAGTCAGATGTCAAATGACGCATTCCCTGCCTATCAGAACTGGTTTGAGCCAGTTCAGAGACTGATCAGAGCTTTAAGATTAACAGCCATCCAGTGATCTTCCCTCTCACTGCCTTAATCCTTAACCATGCCAAATATCTGATAAAACACCTGCCTAACTTTACAAAACCATTCATCATTAAATCACATGATTAAACATTTTGTAGTGCTCTGCTTTTTTGGAGGTGAAAACAGTCATAAAATATCTAAAGATATCAGACCACAAGCCACTGGTAATGATGATAACACTTCTTAAAGGACTCTTACCTACAGAGCATGATAATTTAATCCCATTACACATTAACTAGCCTTTACCTTGGAAACTGGTTTATACTGGTCTGGTAACCGCAGAGCAAAGAGAAAGTTAATCAGACCTCATGGTGAGTGACAGCCACACACGTTCACAAAAAGTGAAAGTAAAACACATGTAAAACTCTTGTGGTTTAGGGAAAGTTGAAATGAAGTCATTGTTTAGTGTTATGGCTACTACATTTACATTTATTTATTTGGCAAACTTACAGTAAATTAAAGATGTATACTACTAAAGATGTATGTCAGTACTTGCGTTTTCTGGGATCGAACCCACAACCTTTTTGCTGCTAACACAATGCTCTACCAATTAAGCTAAAGGAACACCTAATATTGTTCAGTTTTAAAATATATTTTTCTTTTTAATGTAAATTGATACTTACACTTTGCAGTATTGAAGACTTCATTTTAAACCAGTGCTGGTATGTTTTTTTTTATTTCCTGGAGGTCAATAATTTGCTAGGTTTACTAGAAACCTACTGTATTACCTCATCTGCTGACCTCATCGTTTTTACTGTAAAATTGCTCCACAGCATAAAACAAGCATTTCACATTAAAATAAACCAGGAGAAGAGCCAGGAGGTTTGGTTAATAATTTATTATACAAATAATAAAAACAGTATTGAAAATGAGTGTAAATGCATTAAGTGTGTTAACATCATGACAATTAAATCAGTGGCCATTTGGTGTTAAAACAAGCGTCACAATCTATAAAGAAACTGGGACAGAGACAAGGCATTTAAATGTATAGGCATTTTTCAGGCAATATAACTTCGGCCTCCAATCGCAGTTCTTGTGCACCAACAAATGCACCTATAAGGTGCAGAAGTACAAGATGAAGTCCATTTGTAAAATGCATAAAGTTCACGAGACAACTTTTCACGAGTCTCCATATATATGATGCACCGGGATTCCTTCGTATTGAACATCATTGCGCCTCATCATTGGACGGACGGCACCAGCCACGAGCACCTGTCACCGGACGGCGCGCACCGTCCTATCCTTCATGTCTTGCATCGCACCCGCGCTGTGTGCGGTACAGTACAAGTTCGTGTACAAGTTCATATATTGGCTTTACGAGACTTTCCTTCATCTCGTCCCTTCCTGGACGCCTCCCTTATCGCCAGCCGTCACTGGCACGCGTCTGAATCACCGACCCTGTAAGCAGCGGGTCAACGTGTGCGGACAGTCAACGCAACTTCAGAAAGTGTCGAACCATTCCAGCGATTTGCAAGAATTTATCCTTCTTCCTCTGCTTGAGGGCCATCAAAGCTCTGGCGGTCTCTTCTGGATCCTGCGCGAAGGAGAAGATGCTTCTCACCCTCTCCTCGGCTTTCATGTCTCCCGTCTTCTGGAAGAGCCTCATCAGCGCGTCCTGGTTGACGTTCTCGAAGATGTTCGCCGCCGCCCGCTTGCGGTTCGCCGTGTCAAACTTGTTCCCGCGGATGGAGGGGCAGACGCGGCGGGACTCCGAGTACGCCAGGGTCGACATCTTGCAGCTTTGGCTCGTTTCTGTAGCGCTGGAGTCGCCAACTCGGCTAAGTCACGCCGCTTCGGTGGCAATAAGGTAGTGAGTCGCTGTTTGTGGCATCTTGCCCTTTATAAAGCGCCGATGCCGTCAACCCCGCCTCTTACATGACGTCAACAGGATCCGTACCGGAACGTGTAGCTGGAACTATTTGGCCAACATGCCGTCGGTCTCTCTGGAAATGTCAGTAATTATTTATGATATAATACAGATAATAATACAAATAACAAACAGACAAATAATATTAAATAAGAACAATAACAATAATAATAATAATTAAATATTGACTTTCTGTTTTATAATAAATCATAATCTTAATAAAGTCATAAGCCATCGCTTGCATGTTTTGGAGAGGGTGTGTGGATAAAAATGGTGAAAATTAGCAAGCATCTAAAATCGCTTACAGTGCCTTTAAGAATGTGTTACTATAGAGTTATTTGATGCATAGTGTTCCTATTGCAAACCATTAGGTCATTATTGTTCATAATCACTGTCAGCACAATGATGTAATAGAATTAGTTAATAAGGTTAGTACAGTTAACAACTAACATACATTTCAAACAAACATAAATATTATAGCACCCATGACACAGTTACAGGTACACAGCAACACAGGAGATAGGAGCCTTTAACCTGAAAAACCTTTTCAGACAACATATAATGCATAAAATGTATGTATTACTAATACTTTTGGCAGAATTATTATTATATCACAAAAAGTCTGCAACAACAGCAAAAATCTATTTTAAAATTTTTATGTGTAAACACTGTCATTGTAGTTCTCACATTGTTTCTTTATCAGTAGAAAAGATAAATCTTCACTTGTTTACTTGATATGACTGCAAGATAAGTTTGAGAACTTTAAAAATAGAAAGTCGTTCCAGTAAGTATAAATGTTGACTGTAAACCTTTCAGCTTTTCTTAGCTGGCGGCAAATTTGCTATTTATTACAGCAAATTTGCTCTTGTAATTGCTAAATATCTCTTTCCCCTGATAACAGATGTAAGCGCTCATTTGAACATCCTGTGAGTATCTGGATATAAACAAAACTCACCACTCACACATTCTCTCGTGTTTCTGGCTGGTTTGATCGTCATTGAACTGCAATCCTGGTGCTGAAAAGTCTGACAAAGAAATTACAAAACACCAAGTTCTGTAGTGACCTGTTATTTGGCCCCTAGAGACCCCCTAAAAGTGTGCCATTGTTAAAACAATGTTGTGGAATGCCTGTTACTTGGCATCCATTGTGAGTCTAACATTGTGGGTTTTGTTACGAAACAGGATACATGTCTCACTCAGGCTGGTACAACAGTTATGACTGGAGTCATGGAGGATGGAGGAATGCTCAGAAACAGACGCCAGGAACATGTCATAAATATAAGCAAAGAGCGCACGGGAGTTTTGTCATATTGTGACCTTTTGACAGAGGAAAGGAAGCAATGGATTGAAGGCCCGGTCCTGCAGTCTCAAACACAAGCTGAGTGTTCTCTAGTAACTCCAACAATGGGAACACTAAATTTAACTCAGGTCAAAGGTCACGTCAGATTGTCTGCCTGAAGGAGAAGAAGTAGTCTTCCCGGCACACGCCTGGAGCCAGTAGCTCCTGTAAAGCAGTTGAAGATAAAAATAAAGACCGATCTCACTGTGAGGCAACTGACTTAAAAAATGTGTCTTATGTCTGCAAAACTCTGACTGCACTAACAGCCTGTCATTGGCACCTATTTTAATGACTGTAAAGCGGTGTTCTTTTTAAGCGCAATAAAACTTCAAAGGGAAAAAGTAAATACTGAACACAATAAAAAAGGAAGCAGCTTTACACGCGTGCATTTCATTTACTGCACCGTTTGCATTGATCCTAATGTGATCTGCAGTCAAACACAATAAACTGTTGCTAAAAGCTAATCGCATGTGTTCTGGCTACATTGCACAAATTGCAGATTGTTCTGTAAATTTCATTTTTTTGATGTCATCCAAATGATGTCATCCAACCAAAACAAACGGTGTCATAATGTTCGCAGCATGAACACCACATCAGAGTCACTGAATTACCTTTCCTTGTTTTGCCACTAAAATGAAAGGAAGCAGCTGCGATGGTGTTTAAAAAAAGAATTTACCTCAGACTGAAGTAAAGAATGTTCTTTGTTGTCTTGCCTTCCTGCATGTTTTGCTTAACTCAGCACCACGGGGCCAGAGTCCTCAGCTTGTCAGGTATGACATCACTTGAACTTGAAACAGATGACACAATTTACTGCATTAGACATCACATAGCATGTCTGCAGACTTCATTTAACTTTAAACTCTGACAATAAATGATTGATAGAGTGATGTAATGAGGTCATCATCAGTTTATGTTGGCTTGTAAGGACAGCCTGGGGCAAACCTATTAAAGCTTATGCAAAAGAAAATGAAAAATGTTCAATTATAAGAAAACAACTACATATCACTAAGGTAATAAGACACGACACATTTCTTAGAAATTAGATGACTTAGTCTTCTCTTTTTGCCTAGTGATCGCATTTGTTAGGTTGCTTTTATTAGATAATAACTCAAAATATGACACCAATATTAGTATCTTGTATCAAATTAATTATTACATAAAAACAAAAATGTCACTCTTGTCAGTTATGGAAGGTTTAGTCCAAATTTAGCACAAACCTATTCATTTGCTTTGGCCAAATGAATGGAAAAATGAGCCATTTGTTAAAAAAAATACAGATGTGACAAAATGATCTGCATGCATTTTAATTTGGGCACAGTTCTCATAACTCTGTTTGCATGAATAAAGCCAGCTTAGATGTTTCATTGTTTGTGCACAAAACATTGTTGTCTGTGCATTTAATCAAATATCTTCACTTAAAACCCAAACACACAAATTCAGCAATACACTTAAGAAAACCCATGGCACAATTTTCAGAGATACAGCGATGTTGCTAAAAAAGCAGTTGTAAAATGACATTTGCAAATCTGCATGACAGAGCAGAAGCCTCTGCCTTGTGGGCAACGCTGTAGCAGATCAGGCTTTAATGTCATGGGTGACCCAAGTTCAAATCCCAGCTTGGGGTTGCAGGCCGGGTTCAACTTACTTCATCTTGCTTTTTATAGTATAACTCACAATATAGCATTTGAACATGCTGTTATGGTTCTCATTTTCCTCAAGTACTTCCATTAACCACAACAGAGATATATTTACATACTGACTTGATTTCAAGGACAGAGTTAAGGGTAGATTATACTGACATAAACAGAACACACTGTAGTGATGTTTTCGAAAAATATACTTTAGAACTTTTAGAACTGACACCAAACAACTCAAACAGCCAAACTGGCATTACAGCACAGCCCTCCAAACCCACAACTTCCCAGGTAACAATTCTAGGTTGTAAGAATGTTAATCTAATGTTTTCATTACATTTAAAAATGTTCTAAACATCCAGTTTTAACAGTGTTAACATTATTGTGTGGTTATAAGAATCCTATATTTAGAAATTATAAAAGTAATTTCTATTAAAAAAAAAAACTATTAAAACTTTTTACACACTCATTATTATTAAAAGACATTTTTGATATATGATGATGAACTTTATAAAACATTCCTGCAAAAACCTTCTCTTCAAATTACCCTGAGAGAACATTTAGGAAAGATTATTCAACGTTCCCAGAATGTTTCCTGTTAGCCAGTCATGCAGCTAAAGTCATTAGCTGAACAGTTGTTAGTTCGCAGACTTTCACACAGCACCTGTTATGGCGCCTGCTGGAGGCCCTTTACAGGAAGATGTTAGCGGTGATCGTCTTTATGACTATGATTCCGGGACACAATGCTGTGTTGATGACAGTTTTGGCATTATGCTTCAGGGCCTGACATGCAGCCAACCGCACGCATAATCGTTTCTACATTTTGGCCCTGATACTACATACACTCCTCTATTGTCTCAGACTCAGGCCAAAATGAATACACAACCAAAGATTATGGGTGCGTTGAAAAATAGAAAAGATTGTCCTCAGATTTAGAAAGAGTCTTGGTTGGGACAGATATTCTGAGGCCAACAAATGATAAATTATAATAACAGCAGTCGAATAATCCCTCTTTCTCTCGGCGTTCGCATAAGTCACAATAGCAGAGAAGGTGTCTATCTGGTCAACGAGGGTATAGAACAGCCCTTGGCACACGATCAACACTGACGGCTTGTGTTTCCTCACATTTACATACGCAGACTGGGCTACACTCAGCGTCAGGAGATGGGACTGAGCGTGCAGATTACATGAGTCACCAACGCCGCACCCACACAAACACCCAGGCAGTATTACACACCAAACCAGACAGAACCGGATACAGCACCTCCCCTTCCCTAACTCACACTGTCACAAAAAGCCAGATAACAGCCAGGCCCCATGAATTCTCACCATTGATCTCTGATCTGTGTTAGCACCATGAGCTAAGGTCACAGTGTCACAGATTTCTCTCTCTCCCTTTCTCTGGCTCTTTCTCTGTGTCGTTTCTGGGTGGTCCTAGTGTCTTGTTATGCAAAGCCCCTCACTGACCCCTTCACGTTCATGATTATGTTACATGTTAAGTTGTTTGCTCTGTACTGACCGTTCTAATCTCACAGAGGGAGGGGTGGTTGTGTTTGAACAATATATTTATTTAAGGAAAATGATTTTTATCACAAGGTTATAACTGGATGCATTTCTCAGGACACTCTGCAACATAAAGATGAACATAAATAGGACAATAACAGACAGGAAATGCTAAATGTTTAACAACACACAAGTACATTCTCAAAATAGTGTGTTTAACTAACACAATTGGCAATAACACACTTTGGGTGAAAGGTTCCCAGCTWACAATTTTATACTGTAAGAACAYTTCCTGTTTCAAAAAGTAACAAAAAGTGTTAAAAGCATTATTTCTGAAACATTTAAAATGTCCAGTTTGATGCTATTTATTGGTTTAAGAAAAGTCACTTTTTTCATTGTAAAGTGTTTTTAAAAACATTTCACTAACTACTTTTAAATTACTTTAAATATATGTGGTATAAAGTTCCACTAACAAGAACTTGTTTGATAACTTTGATAGAACGTTAAGAAAACATTAGCCAAAGTTCTAAGAATGTTTCCCAGGCTGTATCTACAACATCTATGACATCACTCTCAATTACCAGAGAAAATTATCTGTAAATCTAAGGACTTCTTTGTGAAAGAGGCCCACGATCATTATCAAAATCATCACGTTTCCAAATGCTAAACAGTCAGACTATTTGCTTTCCACTATGTATTTCTGAGTGACTGGTTACTGCCTGTCTACTGTATTAAATGCTATAACCATTTAAACCCAGTCAACCAAAATTACAAACAACAGAAATCCAGACAATAAAATCTGCCCACAGCAATTAAATAAGCAATGCATATCCAAAGGTTAATTTACCTAGACTACATTACAATTTAAATCATGAATATGTTGTATTAAATAATTCATGTGTTTTAATACAATTAGCTTTCAAAGTTTCAGAGGCAAAATGTGCATTTAACTCCTCAACAAACAGATGTGTAGAACTTCAACTGGTGTTTATCATTGCTTTGGAGATCATTATTATGTAAACAGTTCTGAGGCTGTATATGGTTACCAGAGTTCGTTGTCATAGAATCTGGCTTCTGTTAGCCACTGTCCCCATGACAGTCTAAACGTGGGAGAACGGAAGTTGGGTTACAAGTATGCAAAAGCTGACCTGGTTATAACTTTGAACGATTTCAAAAGTTGTTTGGCACACTTTGCAAAAATAAATTCTAAATCTAGTGTCTTAGAAAATTCCAAACGGGAAATGCACTGACGTCACAAATCTAACAAACTGTGTCACAATGACAAATGTAAACTGAGTTTTGCGGAGAAGTACGGATGATTTATCAGAGCAGATAACGTCATAGTGTGGCCAGAGTGACAAACATTCTCCGACAATCCTCATTAGCGATGAGTCAAGTGTGATTCTTATAGCTGTTTAGTCCTGTTTTGTTCGTGGTCATTCCCTGTGTAAAGCTGATGTGATTAGCGCTGGCCAATTGCTGAGGCTGTAAACATTGGTCAAATTGTTACTATTATGCGAATAGGGTGGAGTTATTATTTTCTTAGCACAGTATACTGTACTTATGTAAGGTTGTGATAACACATTATTTTACAGTGTCGGTGTTATAAATAATACCATACTGTAATTAGTTGCTATAGCAAAGACAATAACAGTGTGAACTTACAAGTGGTTCAACAAAATAATTATACAGCATGCACATGTAGTTCACCAAAATTATTACATGGTACATGTAGTTTATTATGATTAATAAGTACTCATGTAAAAACAAACTTAAATGAACACGGACACTGTAACACTGACTTTTTTTTTGGTGGCTCATGGGCAACTTCCTGTACCCTGTCAGTCTCTCTCACTTTCTGTGTGTCTCTCTGACTCTTGTGACCTGGCCATGATGGGTGGGAATACTTTGGAGGAAAGCCAAAAAAGAAAGAAGAGTCTGGAGCCTGCATGCCGGCATGTTATTGTTTATCCTGGTCGGAGAACAAGGCCAGGGCAGGCTGCGATTGCTTGCCTGCCAAAATGCTGTGACCCCGCCCCCTCACCCCTCCCCGGCCTTTTCCTATGTTACTTAATAAAAACAGACCCATGCCAACACCACTTTGGACAAACAGACAACAGTGTTTGTGTATCACACAATCAAATATTACAGACCAGTACCAGCTAGTCAGAAGCTGTCAGGAATAATTTCCACATATTGCATTTACCACATATGAAATATATGTGACCTGTGCTGGCAAAATGCAACAGAATACATGTGCTAATTAAAAGCTACATGCAAAACAAAAGCGCTCGTCTAGCAAACCCAATGCACAGATAACATCAAATGTCCGCCTCAGCTTCAGACCGAGACGGACATTAAAGCTGTTACAACACTTCAACAACATCTACATCAGCACAAGCTTGTAAAGCAGAAGTTAAACCACATGCAAGAACAAGAAAAATGACTTTTTTGGAGACTGATATGAGCTCAGCACCACTTGAGTTTCACTTAACCAAAATAAGAATAAACGAATGAATCAACAGAACTGTTGTAGCACGCAGCATTAGCTCAAATTAGCTAAGGGTGTGATTTAATTGGTTGTAATATGGTCGCCTGGAGCGGTGCAGCACTGTGAAGTGGATGAAAAACAAGGCCTGGTAAGTGTCTCAGCAGCTGTAAACCAGACATTAGGAAATAAATCAGTCTCTCAGATGATTTAACCAACCAGAAGTGCTTTAACATTCATTTGAAGCACAGATGATGACAGACAAGGCTTTGAATTGACCCTTAACAAAGACCCGCCCCCCACTTAGTCGCTGTTGCTACAACCGGCAAGTGTTTTGATTTCTTACAGAAGCAGACAGAAATATCTGCAATATGCGTTTGCAGGATATATTCAGGATGTGAACGTAACCTGAAATAAACAAAGATAGTGGCTATAGCCTACCGGTCCCAAAGCTAATCTGCTGGTTTGTGGGACACGCTGAAATCTGCTTTATGATTGGTCATGTCACCTGTCAATCACACTCGAGGCGAAGAGTCAGTTAATATCATATGTACAATGCAAGAAATACATACAAAATATTGTTAATTTGTTTAATGTAGAAAAGCTAATACAGTCTCAAATTAGAACTCAAATTATGTTATAAAACATGATACAGGTAATAATCATTTTGCACAATGGCTAGCATTAGCACAACCGACACTGACCATTGCGGCTTATTGTTGTTTAGCTCCATGTGAGGCACGTTTTCTCTGCATGCAAATTTCACGTGGTGTGTCGCATTTGAATAGAAACTTGTGGCTCCGCACACGTGCAAAACAAATAAATCTGTCAATATACTATTAAACAGGCCGCAGATATTGTATTAATAAACTATAAGGAATTACTTCAGCTGATGTCTCCATTAGATAATCTCTATAAAACATAAAAGGAGGATTGAGCTCCGTCTGTGTTCTTTATATAAATTTTATTTCACCAGTGACTATGAAGGGCACAAGCACGGAAACACAACTGAAGTCAAAAGCTCAGCTGATGAGTTTAACATGAATTTCATACATATATTTCTCTCGAAAGATCATTTTGGCATTTTAAATGTATATTACATTTATATATGACATTTAACCCAGTTAAAGTCTGATCAACTTCCTTCCAGCCTCAGAACTAAACCTACTTGTAAATGCAGCTTTTTGGAGCTTGTTTTTGCAGCATAATGTTAAATGCTCTGTAATTCACATTGAATACAAATGTCTCCTAAATGCATAAATGTAAAAATGCATATGAAAAAAATGCATGTAAAACAATTATGTTCAACGTCTTTAAAAATGGCTAAGATCAATATCTAAAACCAGGATTGCATAGGACAATTTTGTAAAGTGAATTACTGTAAACAGACTGTACAGTAATGTGCCCATATATTGTTAACGACGTCCACATGTTCGGTCGCGGTTTATCTACGTAATCAAATGGTCACATTGTTATGTGCATCGAAAGCGATGACATAGAAAAACAAAGACAGAACATGCAAGAACCGTCAAGCAAGTCTGAGCCAGTATTATAATAATGGTCATGGAAAGCCCTCTTGTGGCGGCATTCAGTTCTGTATCTACTAGTATTAGAGCACTTAGTATACAGTATTTAGTATAGTACTGGGGAATGTGTCCTATTTCTCCTATCAAAACCCCCTAAAATATATATATATACATATATTTCAATTGCTTAAAATGTTACATGTTTGGTCTACAGGCACATTTTTTCATAATTTCTCACCTCATGCAGAATTTGGCGAAGACCGGAGATGCGTCTCAATACCTTCCGGTTATTTCTGCAAAATCCTTTCCTATCCTGCGAATTTAAACTTTCCCTCGTTAAAATCCCGTAATGCACCACAAAGTTGTTCCCTTACCGGAAACCGCGTCACTTTTTAACACCTGACGACTTTTAACTACATGCTTCAGCAGTTCAGGTGCCTTTAAAACGTTTGAAACGCAACACATACATTTAAACGTAATGCATACGACACATCTTGCCTCATTCATGACGTTTAACTACAAGTTGCAAAAATGCAAGGATGCAAAATGATCATTTTTGAGCTTTTTAAAGTATAGCTTTCCTCTCATAATTCCTGTAATGTCCAGCAGAGGACAGTAATACATTGACATTGTGTTAGATGGTATAATGCCGTATTGAATAAAGGGGAATAAGCTGTACTCACATGCAGTCCTTATAGTTGTATTCCCGACAATAGGACAATAGTAATTCAAACTTTGATAAACATTTACATAGCAAAACACGTTTTGAATAATGATTGTTTTATTGAGTTTGCATGAAAGTTTTACATATTATTTTTTGCTTTGTTTCCCTGAAGAGTCACAATTCATCAGTCTGTGAAACATTAAGCAGGAAGAGTTTAATACAGGGGAATTTGTGGGAGCCATTGTTGTGTCATTCTCATGTGATGCTTAAAGCAACATTATCTCACACTTCATACATGACTGTGTGAATGCATCAAGCAGATTAAATGCATGCATTTCTCAGAGGAAGAGAACACAGAACTGTTCCTCAAAATCATATGCAAACAGGTTCTTAAATGCAGTTTTTTTTATTAATGTTGGGAGTTCATTTTAAATTTATGCATTTGTCAGATGGTTTTATCCACAGTGCATTCAAGCTATACGGATTGAACCGACTACCCTGGCATTGCAACCGCTAGCTTTGAGCTCCAGAAATCAGATTACATGGTTATCATGGTTATCATGTTTTCTAATGTAATATCTATATGATTCAATATTTAAATGAGATTTTAATATGATGTCATTAAACAACATACAGTATGCTGTAGCAGTTTCTATCCTATTGGAATCCACAATATTTCACAACGAAGCTTCACAAGCTAAATGACAGTGTGACAATGATTCAGTGCTTACAAAACCTCTCACGGTATTAACATTGTGTCCTCATCTAATACATCCTATTTCTTTCTTCACTTAATGGAGCAACAGTTTTAGCTCAACTGGTAGAGCATTGCATTAGCAGCGCTCATGGGTTCGATTCCCAGAAAACACATACTGATCAAATGTATAGCTTAACTGCACTGTAAGCTGCTTTGGGTAAATGGATAAATTATATTTCACAAGTTGCCAAACGTTTTCTAATAGGCTGCATTGGTCATATACCTTTTAATAATTAAATTCCCCAGAATGGATCATTTTGATTGGTCAAAAAATGTCTGTATAATAACTGATACATATGAACTATATAGTTGACCTTGTCTATACAGTGCTAGTTCATAGCACAAGTGTATTATAGCACAAGACATAATTCCTCTGACATAATTAAATATTTTATTAATTAATAATACATTTACATTCATATTTAATGTCAATTTTTTATTTTTTTGGTTTGCAAAGTGTTTATTAGAATAAACACTTTACTTAAGTGTACACTTGTCTTAAGTGTTTATTAGAATTCCTAATAAAGCTAACAGCCTGTGCAGCCAACCTGTCCTCACACATGCATGTTCATGAATCGTGAGGGAAGTGGCACAGGGCACAGAAGGACAGAGGGCAGGAGGAGGCAGGAGACAAGAGAAGAGGCCCAGTTTGGAACACATGAAGCCATAATGAACACTGCAGGCTTTCTCCATTCCAGCAACTGAACAATAGCTTTGTTTGAGGATTCAGGAGGAAGGACAATAACTTCATTATTGCCCTTTACTTGACCTTGTGTTTTAGAAGAAAGTCAAGAATGCATATCAGTGTGGGGTGGGGGGATGGGGGGGTGTCACAGACTACATTGCACCATCTAATTTCCTGTTTTGGCTCACACTACCAAATTTCACGCTTTGACGTATCGACATTGTCAAAATGCATGAAAATCCGAAAGCTGATGAAATGGGGAAGGAATGATGATAAATCCCGGGATGGAACAACAACGTCCAACGGGCAGACCAAGGACACGCCCCTGCATGCTTAACCATAGTAAGTATGAACCCACCAGCAGCGCTTATACATATTAAAACACCGAAAGCAAGTGCAAAGAATCTCTTAAAGGTAGGGAAAGATGTATTTGCTCATTTTATGGAGTACAAAATAATATTCCTTTTTTTGCACTATTATTTATTTGTACAAATAATATTGTATGTGCATGTCATTTTATTATATGCTTAGAAATGGTGAATGTGTTAAAGGTGCATTTAATATTTTCTGCTTTTTATGCATGAGGGAGAAAAGGAACATTGCGACAAATAGTCTGTGTGTCCATTTGAGATTTTCTGTTGTTGCTTTGTGATAAATGTCAGATTACTGGCATGTTTTCAAAGGACTGGACACCATTTGTAAAAAAAAAATAATAGATGAGTTTCAAACTTTTAAAATGTGGACACTTTGCTTAAATATTGTCAATGTTAAGCAACATTTTCATGTACAATAGAATGTTTGTCATACTTCTATTTAACAGCAGCTGAAAATGTCCTGTGAATAGTTTTTAAATGAATACAGTCCAATATTTAACTACATTTGTTTGACAAACCTAAGCAAAAAATGATCTTAAAGGGGGCAAAGTCTTTAAAATGAGTAAGTAAATTTAGGAACATTTTGCTCCAGTTAAATATATGAAACTTGCAATCTGTGCATGACCACTGCTTACATCACTGTCAAATAAAGTCACTGATCACTCAGGCATGACTCCCTGTGTACAGCACACAGCCGCGTCAAGACAGTATCATTACGTCACAGGTTCCTGCATATATGTTTCCTGCTTTCTTTGACATTCTCAGGGGCGTGTTTAAGCAGGTCACGATTCCTTTAAAACACCTCTGTCTCATTTCCTGAAACTTCATGTGTAGATCTTAGACTGTCCCGGTTGAGGCGGGTCTATGGCCTTAACCACAGCGCAGGTGATTAAGAAAACATCCCTTAACCAGTAGATCCTTTTTCAGTTGTTTTGACAATGGCGGGAAACCATCTCATGTTGTGGATCTTCAGTCTGTGTGCTACACTTGATCCCTCAGGTAAGACACTGGATACACCAGTACTTTGCTCGACAATGACTGATTATCTTTGCTTTGCAAGAGACTTCAGGGCTGCAGTGCACTGACACAGTCTAGGCTTATGCAAGGAAACACAGTCTTGTGTTACAAAAATGCAACTTTTGTATAGTTTGAGATCTGAGAATTAACTGTATAACATGTTGATTAGATTCAACATTATTGTCATTATGCAGAGTTCAAGTACAGAGATAATGAAATGCTGCTAGCATCTAACCAGAAGAAAAAAAAAAATATATATATATATATATTGTGTGTGTGTGTGTGTGTGTACAGTAAAGTGGAAGTGATGTATTGAAGTGTGTCAGTGATTTTAGTTAAAATAATGCAGACTCATGTTTGTTTATATCAGTGTCCTGACAGGGAACTTGCACTTTAACTGCTAATCACTATAAATGTAAAAATGATGAGTATTATTTTTTTAAACAGCGCTTTCAAAGTGCTTGTAACTGGAAACAACTCTTTTTCAGATCGTAACATAAACACACCTTACTGCTGTTTCACTGTAATAGTTCCAGGAGTGTTATTGTTCAAATGACGCTACACCCATAGCATCAGTTATAGTTCATATAGAACATGTTAGCACCTGTGAAGCTCTGAATATTTGTTCCTGTTTTAAAGTGTTTTCTGTGCTTATCTCTTCAATCTTAACTGTCATGTTAATTATGTTGGGAGCAGAAAACTAGCAAGTGTAGTTACTGTTAGGCCTGATAAACATTAACTAGTCTTAAGACCACAGAAAGACAAACACAACATGTTCGTTGGGAGCCAATTTGTATATAGGGAAACCATTAAAATATTGTAATTTCCTCAGAGGACTTGTACAAATATTGTACAAAACAAAAGTCAACAAACACGTTATACATGTTTGTATGTTTATAGTGTGGCAGCTGTTATTTAGATTCATTTACAAATATTCATCAAAGATTTAGGAAAAATGTGGGATGGTTTTCGAAATGTATCTTCTGTAATTCAAAAAATAACTCTATGTTTGCACTTTATGACTGAACTGTGAGTCAGTGTCTATAATCCTGTTTCTCTTTTACATCTGCAGTAGTTGGTCACATTTCTGAGATGGATGGAAAAAAGGTTTATGACGTAGTTCGACCAGTGAAGTTACATGACCTTCAAAAAAGAGATTTAAAAGTAAGTGTACTCTCTCTCTCTCTCTCTCTCTCTCTCACAAACACATAAGAATATCTAGCCCTAACCCCAACCATAACCATCCTAACTAACTACCAAGCTCTTACCCTAAAACTAACCTTAACTAATCCAAACCCTAACCCTACTAACCAAGTCTCAACCCTGAAACAGCCCTTTAAAGGAAAATCCTCTCTTTGTTCTCACTCCAGTGGTACAACTGGTCACACTCGTGCTCACAAAGATAGATGTACAAACACACACACACACACACACACACAAACTGAATCAAACTGTTTCTGCTCCCTGCAGTCAAGACCAGACACTGTAAAATATGCAATGACTCTGGGTGGAAGAGACATTGAAATGCATCTTCAGAGAAACGAGTGAGTTGTTTCTCCTTTGTCATCATGTTTTTTTAAAAATTGAAATCTTGTGATATCCACATATGCAATGTCTGCAAATGTTGTAATCTCACAAACTGCCTTGTTGTCACTAAAGCAAAATGCGTCACACACATGAAAAACTTGTGGTTCACACGATTACATGTGATCTGTGAGCTTTTGCTGTGACTGATGTTGTGTCTGAAACAACAGTAGGATGCTGACAGACGACTACAGTGAGACACACTACTCTGAAGATGGGGTTATTGTCACAACCAAACCTGAGAATCTGGTACGTTATACGGGGTGTAAATAAGCTACAGATGAATCTATATTTATATATGACAGAGGCTGTAATTATTTCTCTGACAAAACCCACAGTAGAAGAGATTGTATTCTTATTTACTGTTCTTCCTGTGCAGGATTTATGCTACTATCATGGAAAAATAGCAAATGACAGTGATTCGACGGTTAGCATGAGCACTTGTGACGGACTCCGGTAAACAATGTCTGCTTCAGATTCTTCTAAATCTAAAATTAATAAGTTTCTCATCAGATCCATATGCCTTTAAACAAAACTGAAATGTGTCAACTAAAGTCTCTTAAAACCTTTGGAAGAGTTTTTTTTGTGCAATTACAGTAAAGGAAGTAACAGTGTAACTTGTGATTGTTACTGTAATCTAAAGTAATAGATTACATTACAAATTACAGTAACAATTGCATGTAGTTTCCTTAGCACTTTTGATTAGCTAAATTCTTGGTCCAGTTCCCTTCATTCTTCTGCTTTATTCTCACTGTCACCAGCTCACAGGATCACACTGATAACATTGCCCACTATGCAAACTGTCTTCACAGAGGTTATTTTCAGACAGCAGAGCAGAGATTTCTTATTGAGCCGCTATCTGAGAATGAAGATGGCGACCACGCTGTCTTTAAGTATGAAGATGTAAATGAAGACAAACCCATGGTGTGTGGAGTCACCAACACCAGCTGGGATGAGAGTGAAGATTTTGTTCCTCCAAGCATGAGCAAATCCCGCTCCCGTTCCTCGGTACGTTTGCACGTTAAGTTATTATTGTTGTTTTAGCGTAATGCTAATATTCAGGTTTTATAAGGATTCAGTTAGATGAAGCATTGGGCAATCTAAAGACATTGAGTAATTTGCCTAAACTTTGTTGTGCAAATTTCTATTTCAAATCTGTTAAAATAACTTAAATTATGATGTTTATGCTTTTTCTATGTATATGTTAAAGACCAAATTATATTGTCCTCAACAATTTTTTAAATGTAATTGGTCTGTTTTTGTCAACGTTTCTTTCTGATCAGGGGCCAACTTTGTTGCAGCAACAAAAATACGTTGAGTTCTTCCTTGTAGCGGATAACAGAGAGGTAAGAACAGGAAGAACGACAAAAACAAAAACTGAATTTGTATTGCAAATTGCATGAATATGTTTGACGCTGTATCTTTAATACAATTCACAGGGAGGGCACAGTGCATGCAGTGCATTGTATGCAGAACTTAAAAATAACCTAAAACTGTCAGTAAATTTAGAAATACTGATGTATGCAGTTTTCTAAATCCATGTCAGTGTGACAGATGTGTAATATATCCATACCCGTGACTAATTCATCCTATTATTGATGCTCTCGCAGTACAAGAAAATGGACAACGATCTTGACAAGCTGAGAAACAGGATATTTGAAATCATCAATTTCCTCAATAATGTGAGTCACTGATGACATAACTATGCTTTGCAACGTGAGGCACACCAACATTTATAACAGGTTTTAATAAGTCACAGGCAGGCATTTGAAGCTAATGACTAAGCTAAAAGACATTTGTTTTTCAAGACTGGTTATAACTTAAAGTCAGTTGCATGAAAAGGTAGACTGGTATACTATGAACTGGTACCGTAATACTGATTAGCTCTAGCTGGTCAGACTAGTTCTTAAGACACAGTTATAGTTTACTGACTGTTTATACAACTGATCCTGTTCTTCTTGTTCTGCTTGTGTGACATGATTAATCTAGAATGAAGTTACTAGAACTGTTCCATTGTTCCTGATGTTATGAGTTTATTTAGTTCTTTAATCAGGATAGAAAAACAAAATGAACCAAAATGAATTTGTCACACTAGTACACAAAATGTATGTACATTGACTCAAAGGCTTCAGAAAAAAATATAAACCATTAAATATTATGACAAAAAACATTTCCAGTATTTGTGCAGTACATGCCATGTGATTAAAGCAAAGACAGAAATGAAATCATGTTTTACTAAAAAAACAGGAATAGATACTTCACAACTTGACCCCACTGTAGGTAACATTCATATTTTAACAGTCTCCATTTGTATTAAACAATTCAAATCCCCTTGTGAACAATCTGTATACTGGGTGTACAGGTTTATAAAGAAATCAACACCTTTGTTGCTCTGACTGGAATTGAAGTGTGGACAGACAGCGATAAGATATCAGTGTCCCCTGTTGCTGGGGCAACCCTGGATGCCTTCACCAAGTGGAGAAACAGTGACCTCATCCGAAGACGCCGGCATGACAATGCCCACCTCCTCAGGTCAGGCCTCAGTGACACGCATCACAAGAACTTCTCATCTTCTTCAGTCCCTGCCGTTGTGATCAAAGTTATTTTTTTAGATTCATTGTAGCTTTATTTAAATATTTTCAATTAGCTTTTATATTTTTATATTCTTAGTTTTCATGTTCATGCTAGTAACATTTGTAGCTGTCTTATGTGCTTCTGTCACATTTAATTGTTTTCTATTTTCACTTGTTTTTAATTTTAGTTTAGTTTAAAGTTTCAGTCTAAACGCATTTCAATTTATTGCTAAGGCAACATTTCTAATCTTTGTTTAGTTTAAGTTTCTAAAACTACTAGTCTCTAATCTACTTGGTTTTAAAGGAGCTTAAAAGGTGGACAAAGAATAATTATATCAAAAGATTAAAGATTAAATATATATTTGTTCCCCTCAGCGCAATTGACCTCGACGGAGCCACGGTGGGTCTAGCATACATTGCGACCGCGTGTGGAGGTCTATCAACAGGGGTTGTGCAGGTAAATAATAATATTTCATGTAAATTAAAAGTCATAGAGATGAAACTGAAGTTCACACACCCACCAATCATGGAAATGCAAAGTTAGCTAAATGCTGAAGTGAACAGAAAACAATGATTTCACAATAACAGAGGAAGTGTGGAATCTTTTGCATGTATTAAACAAGAACCAGGCACCTCACTGCAGTCTCTCCATATATGGTGTGTCTGCGCTTTGCTTTTATCATACTGTCTTAACTGTGGTGTATTGCATTTTTTTGTTGTACTTCCTTATTTAACTCTTCATTCCAAATTAGTCTCAGTACTTAATTGTAATGTAAAGAATAGTCTTTAAAAATGAATGATCAAATACGTCCTTTTTAAAACCACAGGATCACAATTCAAAGGCTATTGCAGTTGGAGCCACAATGGCCCATGAAATGGGCCACAATCTTGGCATGAGCCACGACACCGACAGCTGCAGTTGTTCTGAGAAGACCTGCATCATGACAGGCGCTCTCAGGTACTTATGATTATTAAAGGGGTCCAAATGTGATTATCGTATTACAATGATTTATTCACACCTAGAAAGTACATACTGTAATGGCCAGGCAAATACAATGAGTCAGAGTCAATCAAGGCAGGCTTGAGATATAATAATCTTAAAGTTGACGCATACAAGATTTATATTTTTAATGCTACCAATAACCGTCACATTTATTCACACCAATGATCACTTATCTTAATAGGCCTATTATGTCACCATTCAAACACTGTGATGGACTGTGAGTTTGTGGAGAGCCAGTCACATTGTCAGAGATACAAATATAACAAACATCAACATTTCATCTCTCCTCAGCTATGTTATCCCTCAACACTTCAGCAGCTGCAGTTCTGGTAACTACGAACAGTTCTTAAACACCAAAAACCCAGAGTGTCTCCTAAACATGCCCACAGCTAAAGAGCTGATTCAGCCGGCTGTGTGTGGAAACGGGTTTGTGGAGACAGGAGAGGAGTGTGACTGTGGAACAGTGCAGGTAAACATCCAGATTTCTAAGAGAAGGGAAATTAATCTAAAGGTCATTTTGATGTGCAATGTTAAAACCAGGTTGTACGGTGGCCATAAATGATAAATGCTGCCTCAAAATAACACGAGAGCCACAAAATTGTCTCCTAATTGAGTGACTAAATTATGTTTTATTCTACATAGTATTATAATAGAAAGTTCACTCAAGATGCAGCGAGATACAGCTAAATTGTATCAGGAAACAATGTTCCAGACAAGCCCTGGCAATTCCTGACAGGAATGCTTCCCACATGTAATTCTTTGACATGGTCATGTTTGAGATGAGATTGTTATCACCCTGATCGGTCGATATGCAAAATTTACAGCATTCTAACAACAATCCATTGTGTGCAATCCAGCAAACTGACACCGAATGCCTTAAATATCACTGCAAACCTGTATATACATGCATCCACTTGTCAGCTGTCATTGCTTGGCTAGAATCAACTAGAATGCACTGCCTGTACTGTATTTAATTGTACCTTCTTTTGACAAGTAAACAGCTTTCCAAGAGCTTCTCCAAATTCTAAGGAAAAGATGTAATTCATGCAAACTGTGCTACACATAGACACATTTTTGTCAAGGTGACAGAATTATATACTGGCATATATGTTTTGTATAGGAGTGCACAAACCGATGCTGCAATGCAACCACCTGCAAATTGTCACACGGCTCACAGTGCGCAGCAGGAGGGTGTTGTGAGGACTGTAAGGTAAGACTGTGTGTGTGTGTATATATATATATAGATATATATGTATATATATATATATACACACACACATACATATACATATATATAGGTATAGATATATACATACATATATAGATATACTGTATGTATTTTAATTTAAACAGTTTAATATCACTTAGCGATTCATTTTTAACATTTCTAATAATTAACATTTAATATAATAACACTGAATAATAGTAAACTATTATTAAAACTATTAATAGTAAATTAAGTTATATTAATGGGAATTATTAATAGTAAACTCATTAAAACTTTTAGATTCAAACTGTTGTACTGCTAAACTGTTATGCACATATAGATTTTATATTAATTGTATATATAATCCCTTATACATACGTTTACATTCTGTTTCTGCATCAGATCATGTCAGCATCACACATGTGTCGTCCAGAAAATGATGAGTGTGATCTGCCAGAGTTCTGCACTGGAAAATCTGCAGAATGCCCTGAAGACGTCTTCACAGTCAATGGACTCCCCTGCAAGAACGGGAACAGCTACTGCTACAACGGCCAGTGCCCATTAAAAGAAGACCAGTGCATTAAAATGTGGGGTCCGAGTGAGTATTTCAGCACATCACTTCAATATCATTTGATTTCAAAGATGGAAACATTGACACTTTGATGCTTTATGCATCACAGCTGCTATCGTCGCTCGAGATTTTTGCTACAACCAAAACACAAGGGCGGAGTACTACGCCTACTGCAAGCGCACAGGCGATAAATATATTGGATGTCAGAAACAGTAAGATTTTGTCCTTATCTTGTAATTCATGCAGGTGTGAGCTCTGTTCAGTTTAAATTCAGTTTCATGATTTTATGATTCAACCACCAATTTTCCCCCCAAGAGATGTGAAATGTGGAAAACTATTCTGTGAAAATGGTAACGGAAACCCCAATTATGGACGGCTGGTAGTGTTCAAACAATGTAAAGCCACTTTCTACAGTAACCCGGAGGAAGATTATGGCCAAGTTGACACCGGTACCAAATGTGGGGATGGAAAGGTATAATCTTCACATACTGACTGAAGTTTTTAGTTCTCAGTTCCTTTTTCAGTTCTATTAAAGGTAAAAGCAGAACGTATAATGCAGAATTCCCCACAATTGTAACATTGGTGCTATTGAAGCATCAAGAATTAAACCACGTTTCCTTTTCTCAGGTTTGCAGTCAGAACGAGTGTGTTGACCTAGAGACAGCCTACAAAGCGACCAATTGCTCAGCCAAGTGCAAAGGACATGGGGTAACACTTAAAATACAACACTCACATATTTACTTCTCCTTTTCCCACAAAACAGACTTATAAAGACCTCTGACATACAGAATCAGGCATTCAGAAATGTGGTGTAAGAGGACACACAGATTGTATTTAATTTTATATAAAATAAATAGAATACTATATTTTGATTTGAAATAATGAAGTGAAGAATATGATTTTTCACATATACAATTTGATATACTGTATGCATCAATATTTACAAATGTTGAATTTCACGTTGCTCACAAAAATTTATATATTACATATTTCATAATTATTACATATTTTAAAAGACTTTTCCATTGTGTTGTGTAATTTTCCCATACACACACACACACACACACAGATACATATATATGTATCTATATTACATGTATCTATATTACATTTTTTTTATTTTCTATATATAGCAGTCGTAATACAAGCATGTGTTACAAACATTAGTCTACAGTGAGTGTGTGAATGTTACAGGTGTGTGATCACAGACTGCAGTGTAGATGTGAGCCTGGGTGGCTGCCACCAGACTGTGAAAAGCCAGTGGGAAGCGAAGGTTTGCCCCCAGGTACAGTTACCTGCATCTACTGCATTAAAAACAGCTCTATTATTATCACTGTGTCTATTTTACACTGACTGGAATCATTTGTACACACAGGTGTCATAATAGCCATAGTTGTGATTATCTGTATCCTGGTTGGGATTATTTTGATTGGTCTGGTCATCTTCCTGCTTAAACGGAGGAGAAGATCACGTTCATCCGGGTGAGTTTATGGAAAATCCATTCGTACAAACTGGGAAAAGTCAATACAACAAACACATTTAATCCTGACTTTTTTTTTTACACAGTCGTCCAGTTTATGGGAAAACTTATGTAGTCGACATTCCTGACTGCAGGCAGGAGAGACTGACAACACCTGACCAGAAACCAGCCCCGGTAACTTAACATCTAAACTAATAAACTAAAGAGTAACTAGATAAACTAAAGCTAAAGTTCTGTGGCTTTTAATTCATGTTTGTTAACTTTAAAGTTATTTCTATGCTGCTGTTCTCAAAGTTTGAGTAAACTGTGTTTTGCATTAATAAATATAATGTACAAGACATACAGACAGAGAAAGATCTTCATGTGTCCTGCCTTAACCAGGACCTTTAAAACCAATAAATCTGCTTAGCTAATCTTCAGCCAGTGAGTGAAGATTGTGACCATAACAGTCCAACATCTGCAACATTCTTAGATAATCAAACCTAAAGCTCCACCTCCACCTCCACCCGTCTCAGTCCAGTCCAGAGCTCCACACGATGACTTCAGAACAGCACGACAGGTAGCACAGCAACTACAGCATGTTTACTGACTGAACATCAGTATTTAACACAACTGGCCTCTTAAACACTGAGCCACTAGAACATATTGAGGAACATATCTGAAAATAAGATCCAATCATTAAAACGTTTACCACAAACTCTCTCTCTCTCAGGCTCTCAGACCACCTCCTCCAAGAGTCTGACGTCTAGCAGCGGACAAACCTTGGTGGCACAAGCACTTTGGGACAGTAAATTACTGCAGATCCTACTGAATGAATTACAAGTGTGTGAAACAGACACACACAACTTCTGTGTCACAGGCTTAAAATATACAACAAATGTTTAGGCATTTCTTAACAGTACTTGAAGTCCCAGAACGTAATTTCTATAATGTCTTTTTCTTTTTTAAAACTTATTTATTTGATATTGCAAAGGCAGTGTGAGTGTGTGTGTGTGCATGTGTGTGCAGTCTGTTTCCTTGTAAATGAGTGTGACTGGATAATAATGAATTTTTTACTCTGCCAATTCAGCAATAACTGCTTGCACAACAAACAAGCATTTTTTTATTGAAATTTTAAGAGAAAAATAGTTTATTTGTCAGCAGTTTATTACTGCTAAACACACAGCCCTGGGGAAATCACTACTTTAAAAACCATAAATGGTTTTATGTCTGTTCTTTCATTGTGGTTTTATTCTATTTTTTTATATAGCAAAATCAACAAACTACAAAAATTACCCCATACTTGGTAGCATTACATTCTTTTCATAATGCAGCTTTGTTTGATATCATCAGATGTAACTGGTTATAAAGATTAATACTGCTGTTATATTCACTGTTGTGATTGTCTTTATCAAAACTTAAATTTCATTCCGCTTTATAAAAAATAGGACTTCATTATTTTAAACATAATTTTATATACATAAATAAAAGCCAAGAATGTGATGGTTTTGAAATGTACCACACAAAAGATCAAATTTTCAATACTTTCCAATAATTATACTATGATTTTGCATTAACATTGTATAGAGGCTCCTGAGGGTCTGATCCTTGTTTTTATAACTGTGTGTCAAGCCCCTATACTCAACATTTCAACTCTATAACACACACACACACACACACACACACACACACACACACACACACGACATTATGAAAGATCTGAAGATTTAAAAACTGCCAACCTCAACTGTTCTCAACTCCAAACTATCCACAGAAAACAGTTGAGGTTGCCAGTATGCGCCGTCCCAAGAACAGACTTCCTTTTCTCGCAGCTTCTTACACACCAAGAAGAAAAACAGCAGAATCTCTGATCAACGGTTTAGTTTCAGTACACTGTATTTTATTTGACTTCCATTGGTATCAGTGGTAATACATGCAGATAAATGTAGCAACACCATTTGTGACATCAAGGTGACTGGCATTTATAGTGTACACAAATGTTCCCTTTAGAGTCCTCAGACATACTGCATCGATTCGATCCTGCACAACTTACACACTTCAGCAACTATTGTATGCTTGTATTGAGATCTTAAGAAAGGGCTAAAAATGAGCATCGCAAATTCATCATATCATATTGAAATAAACTCATTTGGAATGAGAAATACAAATTCTGACGCTTTATAATCTCTCTTGCATGAGGAACAGTTGCAAAGTTTAAAACAAGAAGTGAAATTTTTCATTGTGAGCCACGGTAACTTGTTACAAAATGGACTGTTGTCTGAAACGTTGACATTACGTTAATAAAACGTTATGTGGGGATTCATTATGAACATCTGCAAATGGTTTAACCCGCTCAAGCCCACAGCATCACGAAGGAAGTCATGACTTTGTGTTTTTATTAAAGCAATAAAGAAACTGCAAATAACACGTTACTGGTTCCTAGAGACGCAGGTCTGGCCACGAAAGTTCCTAAACTCAACGCAAGGTGGCGACATACCACAACTTTCCCCAAGTCTTAAACAAGCCACGACGTTGAATGTCGCTCCCATACCTCACGTAGTGTTAGTTTATACCACAGAATCACTTCGCCACATGTACACCAGAGTCGACATGCATTTTTACATCTCAAGCACAAACCACATAAAAAATAATGGCCTGTATGAACGATTAAAGTCAGCTCACCGTTCGTCTTCATCCCTCTTTCAAAAAGCGACGGATGGCCTTCGGTATGTTTTTAAAGGGAGAGTTAAACTTCCTGCTGGAGATAAATGCAGGTGTTTTCCATTGTTGCTCTTAACTCCATAGATCGACCCAATAACTTTTCATCACTACCCTGAAATAAGGGCCCTCCTCCCAAAATAACACCACCAAACTCATCCACTAGCAGACTTTGGCTTTTGAGCAAGTAGATAAAAGCAACTTCAAGTTTCCGAAACGTCCCACATTGGCTGTTATATTTATACACACCCACTGTATATATTAACAAATACGACTTTTATAAGACTGTTTCATTATATGAAGATCTTTTGACTGAACAGCAAAAATAAGAAACAGGGATCTTGAAATCTGTCAAGAGAAAGCTTCAAAGATACGAAAATAACTTCCAGTGCTTTCCGGAAGTGAAATGAGTTGTGACAGTGTTTTTATAAGACTTCTTTTATGTTTAACTTTTAACTCAGACAAGCAGAATCAAACACAATTTCTATTTAAAATCACTGATGGCTACATGTGGTCTGTCACCAAGCAAAACTCAAGTGCTGTTTTTCGAAAACAAATACAAATGCTAGTTTTAATGTAGAAACCCACACACTGAACCCGAAGCAGCTAATATTTCAATGTAGTCTGAATCTTACAACTGTAAAGGAGATCATATTAAAGAGTTTAGTTTCACTTTCATACATACAAAATATTTTTCCATAATTTTTCCATGGACTTTTCCCCCTAGGTTTGTTTTCTTTTGAATCCCTCACAAACATAACACACATAAGTATATTCGGTCAGAAAATCCCTTGCCCGGTACATTATGACATACAATATTAGAAAAACACAATTAACTAGCTCTGCTGATCTGTACAGCATCTTAAACAAACCCACATATCTTACCTCAGGTTACAAAACTGTAGTTGTGGTTTAAAAGTTGACAAGCCATGATTGTTTACCTTTAAGTTTTTTGCACACTTTCAAAATGTTCACTCTTAAAATGTTGCTATCAAGTACATCTAATACATTTCATGTAATAAATAAAATCTCATGTTTGTACTTAGTTGTAGGTGATTTCTCTCTCTCTCTTTGTGGACTGATTCCTCTCCACATTCCGGGCCCTTATCCGCAGGATCCGGCAGCTGAAGGGACTGTCTCATGGAGATTGTGGCAGAGAAAGAGAAAATGCTATGGAGGATAGATGTTGTGCAAAAGCCTCTCTTACACATTCCCATCTGTGCCATTTTTCTCGTTGGCAGCGTTAACTGCGGTACCGTCGGGCTGTTGGCCGTCTTTCCGAGGAGGCATCCTTTCGTTTATTCGGTCCAGGCCGCGAGCTTCTTCAAAGTTGCGGATTTTCCGTGTGGGAGAGAAACCTTGGATGGCTACCGGGAAAGAAATCAAGGAAAACATCAATGGGAAAAGTTGGAAGAATGTGTGTTGAGTTAAAAAAAGTCTGATTCAAGTGTGAGTAATAAATGGTGCTAAACATGCCTACAATTCAAGTACCATCTACGAGACGGCATTTACAAAAAACACATTACAAAGCATGTTTACTTAATTCAGTAAGTGACTTAGCAACATACTCCACTTAGGTGCTTCTTAAAATGGACTAAATACATTTCTGTAAGCAGAAGAAACATTCAATAAGCACATTTTTGTACAATTTCTAAAAACCACATATGTCTGGGACATGATGTATCATCTTAATAATAAACACAGAACAAATGTCTACATAACACCGTACAGACCATAACAGGGTCACAAATATCACTCATACATTAATCTCTATAAACATAGAAAGTGAAAAACACTTTAACCAAATAACAAACAGGAAAACTGATTCTTGCACAACCAGCAGTATTATTATGTCCACTGGCATTTTTTGAAAACACCAGGCAACTGGCAAGGTGAGTCACGACTGGTTCCAGTTGACAGCGTAAACACAAGATGTCCACTCAGACCCAGAGAGAAATAGTGATGCTGTGTTCTGCTGAACTTTGCAGAATTTTTGTTACGTTCTGCAACAAGAAGCTCCTATATAACCAGATATATAACTTTAAAATCAGGTCAGTGACTTTAGAGCAGTAGCGTTTTGCACCGCAGCACTTAACATTCTACGCCAGAGCTTGTGTTGTGTGTGTGTTTGCACAATAGCAGCGGGTGCGAGGCCTCAGGCATGTGTTACGCATGAACAGGAACAGACAGTCTTAGGAGAGCACAGTCGTAACAAGATTAGAATCTGAAAATACTCTGAGGTCTTGGACTCTCCACCAATCGGATGAGAGCGTGAGAATTAACAAGCTCTAGTCAGGGCCTGGGACTAACCAGCAAACCCCTCCAGTCAACAGCTAACTAATAAAGTGGGGCATAGCTGGTACTGGACGCTGTGGGACCTCATTCGCTCACTGGATGGATGGTTTTGAGTGTCTGCATCCATCACTTTCATTAAAAATGCCGGCAAGAATAACTGTGGTTTCTTTTTTAAATCGGAATTTAATTAGGGAAAACAAATGGCTTTATAAAGTTGGGTCCCTTTGTTGGTTTCCATTAATTTCTGTAACAATCTATAAAAATGCAAGGGTGGTGCAAGAATGCAGATTTTCCTTGATTAGTTTGAGACAGACACCAGACACTGAGGTGAATGCAAATGCACAAGACGACACGGGGAAATTGAGCAGTGTGAGAGCAGGATGTGACAGTACTGCTTTGCCCATGAAAGGCGAGCATACCTCGACCCTCCTTTGCTTCTATGGTGGCTGTATTAGCAAGCGCAGCAGGAAGCAGCCCAAAACGAATAGAGAGAGGTTATATCAGTGGAATTTCAATACACCCAAAGCATTACACCCCCTCACACACCACAGTAATGCAGCAATATTAGTAGATAAAGAATCAAACAACAAGATAAACATTAAAATCAACGTGAGTGCAGAGATCGGTCAGTATCAGAAATTAGAAAGCAGGTCAGTTATTGGGACAGTGTGACTGTTAACTAAACTTATTTAATTCCTAATATACAAGTGATGGCTGGATTTATCCTACAGCTCTACAGACAGACTTTGGTAGTACATAGTGTAAGGACACGAAATCTTAAGATCAGACCAGGTTTCTTTAATATTCCTCTCAGTTCTTCAGGTCTTGCTGGCTTGATGCCCGACCCACACAGACAATGAATCTGAGCTCTTAAAGGTCACAGAGTTTTCTATATGTACTTCAAAAACTGACATCCACCTACTGTCTCCTTTGATTTTCCTCTCTCCCTCCATCACCCCACACTCGCACAAACCTCCAAATGCTATTGACCTTTAATGACCTTTAGTCGGATCCTGAACACAACGCAGACAGACTCGCCCCCTCAGAGAGGACAGTTCAGTCCAGAGTCATGATGTCACTGAAATGACAATCAGCCTCTGATTGGCTCCCAGAATTCTTTGCTCACTGGCTAAATTACCTGCCCTAAAATGAGCCTGAGGGGAGGGGCTTCATAGAGCCCATAAGCAAATATGTAAACAAACATTAAACATTTTATAGGTGTACTGCAGTATGTAATAGATGTTGTTTTCTATCTCTGTGGTAAACCACAACATTGTATATTTTGTATATTTTGACTAAATCATGCCTTCTGTTCAATATCTCACACAAACTGTCTGTAACGTGGCTGGGTGTTCTATGTTTCACCCCAAAATTTAAAAAAAAATAAAAATTTGCATTCATAGAAAATTAAGCCTATTTAGTATTTGTTGTGCTGCCTTTCATTTATACTGATTAAAGGTACTCCACTCATTTTTACTGCAGTAAAAAAAGACTGTATTACAGTAACGAGAATAATGAAAAATCACTAATGAGGATAATGGAAATTACAGATGCATTATGGTAATGAGAATTTGGGGGAAATGACTATGCAAAGTCATGAAACCAATGTCACAATGCTAAAAAATTCTAATTGATTCTTAATAAAAATTCACCCTAATGCTCCTAAAAATAGGCTTCATGTTCTTTATGCAAAATCTAATTTATTATTATTTTACTTTTGATTTCAGGGCGAAATCTAACCTTTACATGTTTTAACAAATTTCCCATATTTACATACAGTAGGCAGCTATAGAATCTAAAAGGATCAAACATGGACAGTACTTGTGTTCCTGTAGCTCAACTGACAGAGCACTGCATTAGCAACGCAAGGGTCAGGAAACATTATTTTCGATTCCCAGGAAACAATAACAATAATAAGTCATATACCTTGAATGCACTGCAAGTCGTTTCGGATACAAGCGTCTGTCTAATGCACAAACCTAAATATACTTCTGTGGCAACTGTAAAATTAGCTAAGAAGTAAATGAAGCAGCCAGGTGGGTGTCACCTCCATCGCCGACGCGATGGAGGTGACAGCACTGTCCTCATCGGTATCTGCCGCTACAAGCGCTAATGCATCTTAGCATGAGGGAGAGAGATGAATGACATCACCTCCATCTCATTCTATGCTGCTGTGTGCTGGTACTTTCTGCTCTGGTATGGGGGCGATGAGCACTGGTGGGTCATTCACACAATGAAGACCCGGTACGGCCCGAGTGTATAGACTGGATGCACAACGCCTTTTTATTTGCCTCATGCATATTAACTTACCATTACAAACCCCAAACATACCATGTTACCATTTGACTTACCATTTTGTAAAGTCTGCTTGCCTCCAGATAATACTCCTAGTGGTAGCGTACCAGTTGGGGTGAGGCCTTTGAGGGTCAATACGCTCTCACTCTCTTCCCTGGAGACACACACAGGGTTTTAAGTTATTTCCATAGAATCAAAGGTTGTTTTATACTGTACAAACTGTATATTATATTTCCCTATACTAACTCTACCCCTAAACCTATCCAGTATGAAAAACATCCTCCTATTTTAGATTCTCAGAAAAGATCATTCTGTATGATTTATTAGCTTATTTTCTCGTGAGGACCCAACAAATTTCCCCACATGGCCAAAGGTGCACAAATATCTGGTATACTTGTGGAGACATTTGGTCCCCATAATGTAGTGAATACCGGGGCCACACGCACAGACACTTTATTAGGAGCAAATGAACCAAACAGGACGTTATCAATTAGCATTGAGTGGGAGGGGCAGGAAGAGGAAATATAACGCTAATTGGAAACTTTGCTGCAGCGCCATGCTAATCTGAATATTGCTCAGAAAACCAGAGACAAAAGACCTGAAGATGTCCTCTGTTTCTCTATTATCTACGACATTGTTCATCTGGAATAATGTCTAGTATAATTAGACTGCTACTCTACTCGATGACTCACTGACGCCACCTCATTAATCCTAATGGTGGAATATGCGTGTGTCTGCGTGACATTAAAACAAAACTTCACCGTAAGAGAAGCTTTCCTGTTTTATATGCAAACAAAATCTACACAAACATCTTTTAAATACAATTTTGTTCACAATATATAGTGGTTAAAACAAAATGAGAATTCATTAAACTGCAGATTTATGCATGAGGTTTGATCTAAAATAACCCTCATTTACATATAAAGGAAATAATTTGGTACACGATTAAAGCATTTAAAACCCTGTGAAACTGGATTCTAGGTGATTGTGGTGAATAAGATTGAGGTTTTGTTTTTATTTGGTATTTGTAATGACCTCACAGGAAGGAGGGCGATTATCTATTGAAATGCATTAGTGTGCAGACTGACCTGAGCACAGAGAAGACTCTGGCCATTTTGCCGATGGCACGGATCTTATTTCGGATCACCTCCTTACGGACAGCTGGAGCTCCACCTGCAACACAAAACCAGCGTCACATCGCTGTCACCCCACAGGAACTTTGACCCACAAATCAGCCGAAAAAACTTGAAAAGGTTGAGATGCTGAGAAGCAGATTGAATTCCTGTTGGGTGGTTGGCACACACACACACGCATATATAGACATACACAAAAAATTTATTCTGACGCACAATTGCCATTTACGTCAATGCCTGATGAAACAAAACCAAATTGAATCTCTATGCGCACACACACACAGTCCTTATTCCATCCCCAACCGAAAACTTTTTTTTAACATTTATAATTCTTACAAACATTTTATAATAAAAATTACTATATTTTTATAGGTTTTGCTGACTTTTGGATACAAATTCGTCCCCAATATACATAAACCCAAGTAAACCCACACACATCTGAACTCAAGAGTGACATCACAGTGAAATGCATTCAACAGCCTATATACTCTGTGTGTGTCATGAATCTGTCAGTCCAGAGCAGGCTGTCTGATGAGGGGGCATCACGGACAGCTTGAACAGACATCAGACCTCCAGGGAGAGTCTCAGACAGCTGGACTGACAGCTGGACGCTTCTGTGGACCGCCTACACTGATGGTTAACACACACACTCTTCTGTGAGCACAATCTAGCTGTACTGCTAAATGATGTCACTAAATGGGAATCAAAAGGAACTTGTGCAGAAGGCAACCGATCAGGAATCAGCTTCCCAAACATTAACCAATCAAATTTCAACGGCCCTAAAACAACATTTGGACACCAACATATGTCCAAAACATATATAATCACATTACATACAAAGGACTACTTGTATTAGATAACAAATGTTTCTCTAAATTCATTTTTAATCACAAATCTTGGAATTACTACTGGATTAACCCACAGGTTTCAAGCCCATTTTTAGCAGATGTAGGTTCACCACAGTAATTATGGATCTAATGTGAGTATGTGTGTGTTACACTTACCTTCACACAAGTCATCTCCCTCTGACATGAGTTCATCATCAGAGCAGATGTTCAGAACATTTACCAACATCTCTGTCACTGTGAACACACAACAACCTGGTTAGATCTGCACTGGTAGATCTCATGAGCTTTAGGTGGGCCATCCAAGTTCTCTCCAGCATATGTCATCTGACACGTTATACTGGCATTTTTACATTATTGTTTTTGTGTGTATGCAGTGCCAACAGCAAAGTGAACTAGAGTGAAGTCTGAAATACTGGAAAGTATTTTTGTACATTATTATGATTATTTTGTAAAAGGTGTCTTTGAACAGTCACGAATCTACCATTATGACGTGTCAGGTTTGACTTTTCCTGCATCCTTCCTATTGAGGGATAAAGTCGGCCCTGCAGGTGTGTGATCAACAAGGTCAGTTGACATAGCAACTGTTCTCTTTTTCCAACTGGCTACAGCCCAGTCCTGAAAATCACATCCCGCAGTCCAGGTCTGAGGTTCGACACTCACCTTTCTCCCCCACGAAGGGCAACGACCAGGTAAACACATCCATAAAGTTGGGTAACCAGTATGGGTGAGGAGAACAGTTGAACTGTCTGATGTTCATGACGTTGTTTTCGTATTTCAATACTGCCGCTGGGGAGAAAAACACACAAGGTGGCAGATTAAAGTCACGCACATAAATCTGTTTCGCTGTTCATAAAAACAGAAATCTCAAACACTAGAAAAGCAAATATTAAAGCAACCTGATAGGCTGCCAAACAGGTTTACAAACAGACTAGAATCTGATACTCTGATGCTCCAGTCAGGCAGATATGAGACTGATGTGGCCCTAAGCCACCCAGAAGCATTGAATTATCATAGAGATGGTTTAACTCTATTCGTGAATGCAAACAAACCTTTGTTGTTATAGACATCTAGGTAATTTGGTGCTGAGAAAATGGTAATTAATGAAGGGAAGCCTGTTGTCTGACTTTTTCTGTACATCCTGTACCTGAAACGGAAACAGTCGAATATTTAGCAGTCCTGTGGGTTATTCAGAACGGGGGCCAGGGGGATCAACACACAAAGTTCTCCCTCTGATTTTCAGATAATGCATTTTTGTCAAAGTCAGTAATGACACAATGTTCCAGAACCAGTTTCAGAAAAAACTCCAAACAGCAACAGTAGAACAAACATATAATTCTGTCATTTATTCACCCCTGTGTGATTCACTGATAATAGAAACGGACAAAAAGGACTGGAAAAGATATTATAGAATATTATCAAGCTGTTTGGCTTTGCTATAAAAAATTTAGCACTAGAAAATCACTCACAGCTATATTGATCATTCACAATCATTTATGTTCATTGTTCATATTTCAGAATATCAATATATTGGACATTCTGATATAATAAGATTTGTGCATTCCAGAGTTGTGCCAGACCAGCTCTCATGACATGAGGGGTGAGTAAATGACAAATTTATGCTCCTCTTTAGAGCAACCATCTCTTTAAAACCTGACAGGAAAATAAACACTTACCCCGCATCTTGTGCTTCATGGGCTCTGATTACTGACAACAAGTTATTGTTGGTCAAAAAGTCACAGACTGCTGCATAACTATAAAACATAAGAAAAATCACCCTGAGGATCTCATGATACAAAGACACACAGCATAATAGGTGAAAGAGCCACTTTGAAATCTTTTCAGCAGTTTGACTCCTCTGAAGCACTTGTTTTTGAAGGGCTTTTGTGGCGAGGGGCCAGTTTACTGGAAGGTCCTAAATACGGCTTTGTGGGGTCCTTCTCAAGCCCACCCGGCCTCAACACAGTGAATGTTTAAGCAATTAGACCACCACCTGCACTTGGTTAGCATTCAGTTGGCGTGGCACAAACAAATGCCAGCTGGACAAGCAAATAGCGAATAAACACACTTATATATACACCCAAACGAAACCAGCTGGGTGACATCGGTCAGGTTATTTCCAGAAGTCCGGTTAAATCAGTCGGGTTTTCCATACCGGTTCGCAGATGTTTGAATGACTGTTATACGTTTACGGGCTAGTACAAAGAGTGCGGTCAAAACAAGCAGCTCTCGTATATATAGAGGAAAAAACAGGTTTTACAACAGTATTCCAAATGGAATTTTTTCTATAGGAGAGTAACTTATACGCATCACTGCTGTGGAGAAGTGGACCGTAAACATTACAAATATTAATGTTAAAGCCTGCATGAAAATGTTTGACAAGCAAAGTTCTTTCATGCTTTTATGTATTTGTTATTGAAACAGAAGTAGGGCTGGGACATAAGAAAGCCAATAGCCAGCAGTTTACTTTACAGTCATGAAGCGTGATTGGCTACCCAGACGCAGGCAGGTGGTGGGTGGGCGGGAGATTAGATTCTATACAGCATTTTACTGGACAAAATGAGTGAGTGCAATATATATACAGGGAGTGCAGAATTATTAGGCAAGTTGTATTTTTGAGGATTCATTTTATTATTGAACAACAACCATGTTCTCAATGAATCCAAAAACTCATT
>JBAJNP010002644.1:0-46186 GCA_036877545.1 Yasuhikotakia modesta
GCAAAATCATCGTTACGGATGCCTACATCGATGACATCAACAGGCAGATTCGTAACAAGGCCGCGAGGGGCAACGCAGGCATGCACAAGCGCCGCTCCTCCGCGGCCCGCATCCATCCATTACGAGAACGCAACTCCACATGCACCGAGAAATCCACAGATTCTCTCAGCGATGCTGACTTCTTTGTAAGCTGGGGGTCCACAGTGCGAGGCGTTTTTTTGCCAGCTCTCCACCACAAGTTTAAGTCTCAGGATCTAGAACGACTGTACCAGCAGCACTCCTCCGGTCAGCGCCGAACGTCCCTGGTAGTCACAAATGTTATCGATATCCTTACCAAACTCCATATTCTCTTCATCTACCTGGCTGTAGCTCCTGAGATGGTGGACTTTAAACGAGGATGGTTAGCTGGGCTCTTCATGGCACTTGGAGTGATTATATGTGTCTTAGTCCTCACCTGTAAAGGTTTGACCTCTCCAGATTACCTGCGGTACATTGGGTTGGCGAGCTGGCTTTCTCAGACTGTGCAGGCATTGGGTGGTTTGGTGTATGGGCTGGAGAAGGACCAGTCTTGGTATGTGCTCTTCACCCTGTTTGCCACCTACACCTTATTGCCCCTACCTCTACTGTGGTCCATCTGCACAGGGTTTCTCACCGCTGCCTTGCACCTGTTAGTGGAAGCTTTCAGGAACTACAATGACCCAGGCATTGTTAGAAAGGTAATAAAATCCAAATTTTGTGGCATCAAGCAAAGTTAATCAATTTCAAAATGTACATTTTTAGAGATTAATGCTTGGTCTGCCTTTTAGAAGGTCAAGATTAATCTCTTCATTTTTTTTGTTAAAGCATTTGTTAATGTTTTAAATGTTCCACTAAAGAAACAGTATACCAGCATTAAATCTCAAGGAACTTTCTCTAGCTTTGTTCTACACAATAGTCAATGAAGTTCCTGAAGATTAACTGCTAAAGCATAATGCTAGCAACACCAAGATCGTGGGTTCTGTTGAAACCATAGAACTTTGGATAAAAGCATCTGACAAATGCATGGCGATAACTGTATGATTCTTCCTGTTGTTCCAGCAGCTGTTAACACTGTTGCTCTCTGTTTCTTTCAGTTACTGGCAAAAGGTCTTTTGTATATGGGTATGAACACCGCAGGGCTGTTCATTCATTACCTCTCGGATCGAGCCCAAAGGCAGGCCTTCCTCGAGACACGAAGATGCATAGAGGGACGGGTCAGAATGGAGCGGGAGAACCAAAGACAGGTTCCGGGCTCATTTCTGTGACGTAAATTAGACAGCAACATTTTCTCCTTCCTGAATTCTGTATGACTCTGAGGCCTTTCATATTTTTGCATTAGGAGCGCTTGGTGATGTCCATTCTTCCTCGATTTATTGCCATGGAGATGATTTCTGATATGACGGCTATGGATGATGAATTGCTCCCTCAACAGTTCCACAAGACCTACATCCACCAATACAAAGATGTCAGGTATACACCATCTATAATGCCTGTTTGGCAGTTTAATGAAGCACATTGGAATTGAGGTCAAACAGATGGTGTATGGAATAAACATGTATTGTTTTTATCATGTCAGTATCCTGTTTGCTGATATAAAAGGCTTCACTTCTCTCTCAATGACCATGTCGGCTCAGGAACTGGTGCGCACACTCAACGAGTTATTCGGCCGCTTTGATCGCCTTGCAGAGGTGAGAGATTGTCCAGTCACTATGAAAAGTTTCATATCATATGGTGTACACACACACACACACACACATATATATACATACATATATATGTGTATTGCACTTGAATCTTACACATATATATGTGTATCAAACATGTATATGTGTGTGTCTTCAAATTGTAGGAGAATCACTGCATGAGGATAAAGATTCTTGGAGATTGTTATTACTGTGTGTCAGGGGTACCAGAGCCTCAGACAGCACATGCCCGCTGCTGTGTGGAGATGGGCCTGGCAATGATCAACACTATACGGTATGTGTGTGTTCACTGTGTTCAAACCTGTGACCTTTGTGGTGTTACAATGCTCTTCTAAACAAACTTAATATACTTAAACACACATATGTTATGATCATATGATGTATAATTGTTCTCTTCAGGTTTGTACGCAAGGAGCTAAAGAAAGATGTTGACATGCGTATTGGGATCCATTCTGGCTCGGTTCTGTGTGGGGTTCTGGGTCTGCAAAAGTGGCAGTTTGATGTTTGGTCCTGGGATGTAGATGTTGCCAACATGCTGGAGGCTGGAGGCATTCCAGGGCAAGTACACAAGATCTTCAGCAGTCATCACATTACGTAGTCAACATATATAGTCAGTTACGTTTACAAAAATGCAATTGATAACAGAATAATGCAACATATTGTGTAATATCAGGCGGATTCATATATCACGGGCAACGCTGGACTGTCTAGATGGCATATACGAGACGGAAGAGGGTCGAGGGCACGAGCGGAACGAGTTTTTACGCAAACACAAGATCGATACGTTTCTGATCTGCCACACGCCTCAAGAAGAGAAGGAACCACGCAGAGTCCGAAGAACCAGCAAGGATGAGAACTCATGGAGCGCCGAACTGCCCTTTGACAACATCATCGGCATGAACTGCGTGAGTCTGATCTGGACTCCTCACTGAACCTGGAAAAATGATGAATGAAATTACTGATATAAAAATATATATATATAATCAACAGCACTTACAATTTAAGGCTATGAGGAAAGCAAAGAAATGGTTTACTTCTGTTAGTTGTTAGTTAGTCACAACTGTTATATATTCAGTATATTGTTAGCAAGGAACTACTGTCATTAACAAATGTGTTTTTTCATATTAATCAGTTTAATTCCTTGTTCTACCATCAACTTTTAGATATTAGCCACCTTCACCAATGGCTCATTGGTGCAGCTGCCCAATCAGATTTCTGCTTACTGTGCCAACTCACGAGAAATAAACAAGAGAATCAAGCAGGCCATCGAGGTGCGGAGTAGCGAGCGAATGCGCAAAGAACACATCACACCCTTCATGCTGGTCTTCAAAGACACACACATCGAGGGCAAGGTGTGTTTGCATTGTCATTGCATTGATATTTAACCTGAGAACCGATGATTTGGTGTTAATGCACGACTGCTTTTAAGATGCATGATTGCTTTACAGTTTGCTCAGATGCGAGATGAGATGTTCAAGTCTAATTTAGCCTGCTCCTTCCTCATGCTCCTCTTCATCATGGCAGTTCAAGCCCTCATTCCGTCCCCACAGTGAGTTGTTGCTATTCTTGCACTCAAATGTAATGTAATTACATTTTCAACTTTGGCAGTGTCACGTTTTCTAATTAACTGTCTGCATGTGTCTCCCTCAGAATCTGTCCTATGGTGGTCCAGTTTCTAGTTTTCCTGTTTGCCTACATGCTGTTGCTATTGGTAACGCTGGCTGAGGAATTTAAGTGTTCCCCGCCGTACCTGCAACATCTGTGCTGTAGGGTCCACGAGACCAAGACCATCCGTAACCTGCTGACCCTCAGTGCTATTGCTATTAACTTCGGCGTGGCCTCCTCTGATATTGTGAGAGCCTAAACATCTCATCATCTTCTCAAACTGATTGAATAGCTTTATTTTCACTTTTTAAACTCATTTTAAAGCTTCTCTTAATCCATGCATGGGCCATCTTGTTTTTTTTGGACAGTTGTGGTGTAACACGCTTGCGGTGGAGGATGAGGACAACAAGAGCTCTGAGGAGCAAAGCGCTCAGTGGCCTGTGAACATCTGCACCCATCCTGAGGTACAGCAGATACTAAATTAATCACTATTACATAAAAATCACATATTCACAAAATCACATAACTAATGTATGTTTCCCCTTGACTCTTGATGGTGCGTCAATGATTTTGTCAATCATCTGTGTGTTTGCAGTTCTTTGTGTTGAGTGGTGTTGTTGCCATGGTGACGTGTGCGGTGTTTCTAAGGCTCAGCTGCCTGTTGAAGCTGGCTGTGCTGATGTTGGTCATTGCTGTTTACACATACCTCATTGAAGTAGCCTTCCATGTGCTGTTTATCCGCCAAAACCAAAATAGCCAAATTCATAGGTATGATATTTAAATTACTCTGTTCAAACACATGACTGTCTTCTCTAGAGTTGGTTTGGCCCGGTGTGACGTTTATATTGGTGTTCTACACAGATCTCAGTACCTCAGAAAAAAGGGCATCTCTGTGCTGCTAATGGCAATGTTTGTTGTGGTTGTTCTCTATAACAGTAGACAGGTATGTAAAAATGTTCAATTTTATATGAATATATACAGTAATATTTGTGTTATAATTAATATTAGATTCATTTATTTATATCAGTTCAATTTATATCAGTTCAACTTTTTGTAATACTTTATTATAAGAATAAATTACATAAATGTATTGTATAATATTGGATAATATACATTATATATTATAGATAATTATAATAACATTATATATTAGAAAAATCTGATAACAAAAATGCTATATTGGTTGTTAAACACCATAAAACATCATTAAGGCAATAACAATAGACATTATAATAGATGTGTTGAGTGGTTATTTTAATGATTTAAATAATTATTTTATCTCTGTTCAAACCCACAGTTGGAAACTACAGCCAGGCTTGATTTCCTGTGGCGTCTGCAGGCCAGACAGGAAGTAGAAGACATGAAGGAATTGAGGGAACATAATGAGTGTCTGCTGTACAACATCCTGCCTGCCCATGTTGCTCGCCACTTTCTGGAAAGAGACAAAAACAATGAGGTATTTGAGAGCTTTTTTAATACGTGATTAAGAAACTGTAAAGTTATGGATTTCAATGGACGGGTCCTAACAGATTCAAAGACATTCATGTAACACTTTGGACAGAGAAATTATATAATAATCAAGTCAGTCAAATTTTCCTGCTTCCATTGAAGCACACAAGATGATCTTTGGAACTTCCTCAAATCGTACTGGGATAACATGGATCATCAGGTTTTGCACAAATTCCCAATTGGAAATAGGTCTCAGACCTTCGAACCAGACTGTATAATATTATTCAGTAATCCACAGTCAAACCAAGGCCTGATTTAAATCATCTTCATTACTGCTTGGGTATTATTCCAGGAATGTTAACAACACTTTTCTTTGTATGGTCTCTTTAAGGACCTGTTCTCTGAATCGTATGAGAGAGTCGGGGTCATGTTTGCTTCCATTCCAGGCTTCACAGATTATTATGAGAAGAAAGAGTTGATTAATCAAGATGTTGAGTGTCTGCGACTCCTTAATGAGATCATCGCTGACATCGATGAGGTACGTGGACTTAAGAAACGTCTCAAAATCAGATGTTGTCAAAGCCCAAGTCTTCATTATACGGGCTAACAGCTCACACTTAATGAAACGGCTTACAAAATTAAAACATTTGTTATCCTTGTTTTCTAAGCTGCTGGAAGAGCCGTATTTCCAGGAAATAGAAAAGATCAAAACCATTGGAAGCTGTTACATGGCTGCATCCGGCCTGTCTCCTGAAAAACAGGTGTGTGTTACCTATAAATATGTTATCAGTGTTAGCCAATCAGTGTTACCAGTGCATTCCTAAATACAACTGTTACACAGGAAGTGGTACTAGATTGTGAGTACCGAAAACTTTTACATCTGTTTAAAAGTACAATTGTAATGCATGATACGTCATTCGTAACTGGTGTGTTACAGGAATGCGAAGATGAGTGGTCTCACCTCAGTACACTTGTTCTGTTCGCTTTGGCCATGCAAGAAACTTTGAAAGAAGTAAACAGACGTACCTCAAACAATTTCCAGTTGCGTGTTGGTAAGATTGTGCAATTCTTGTATTAAAATGCACAACAGCAACAGTGTGTTGAAATGACACCGTTTGGTTAATAGTTTGTCACATGTATGCATGTTTGATGACTGCAGGCTATGAGAAGTAGTAGCACACCAGCTTGCTGCTGGTTCAGACACATTAATACTGTAAGCTTATTAATAAGCTTAAACAAATCTACCGATATGATTTATTATGATAAAAGCAAAGCTATATATGTGAATTTAATAGAGTATTATGGTATGTTATTATGAAGCTGGCATGTCTCAGTCAGGCAGCATAACTTCAGTTATACTGATAAAAATCTGTGAAGTTACATTTAAAGGGATATATAAACCAAAAATTAGAATTAGTCCATGCAGCACACCGCCTCCACATCAAGGACTTTGAATATCATTGGTGACTTCAGTCACAACACACTTGAGAACCAATGTGATTTAAAGATATTGACGTGGAACCAGTGTGCAGTGTGACTAATTATTTTAAAGCTGAGAGGAGCCAGAGGATTATTAGATATAACTGAAAAAAAGTTGTATACACCTAGAATGGTAGTACCCCTTAAAAATTCAATTTCAACTTCTTTATCCTATAGGTATTTCTCATGGGCCTGTAGTGGCTGGAGTGATTGGAGCAACCAAACCCCAGTATGATATCTGGGGAATGACTGTGAATCTCGCGAGCCGAATGGACAGCACGGGTCTCAGTGGGCGTATTCAAGTCCCAGAGGCCACAAGCCGGATCCTGGCTGACCGTGGCTTCGTGTTACAGCTTAGAGGAGACATTTTCGTTAAGGGGGTCAGCGAGCAGCGGGGAGGGGTCCGCACATACTTTGTCAGCAGCAGGGAACAGAGTTCAAGCTACGCTGAGAGAAATACCAGCAGAGGGGTCTCTCACGGGAGGAACACCCTCGCCGCTATGGTTTTTAACATGGTTCAGGCTCGCAAGAAGGAGGAGCTACGTGAGGCCAACGGAGGCTTTCATCTGATGGAGATGACATGAATTTTGATAGACTGACTCAAAACTGGACTGGAATCATATTTAATACCTCTTTTAGAGACTCCTTTGTCTCAGCCATGATTCATTGCCTTTAAGAGATTCAGTACACTCCGTGTTTATGAATAGTACATTTTATGTTTGTTTTCTGACCTCGTTTACGCTGATTTTCAAATGGTTCCTAACACTGAAAAAGTGAGACAGCTAAGGAGAGCTTAGATTCTGTTGGTAACTGATGGGTGTCTGTTTTCCGGAATTAATTTGTTTATTAATTCTCATTTCACTTCCACAGTGTTTTAAGCATTTAGCAGTTTCATTAGACTCTGTGTAAAAAAATGGTGCTTGACTGATAATTCTATTTCCACTGCTTGAATGTAATAATGTAATTAGAATATTAACTTTAAGCAAGTCTCAACAGTGTCCCAATAACTGAATAAGACTGAAAAGATGAAAGAAACTCCTGTCAGGGTTCAGGCAGGAAGAAAATAACAATGCCAAAGTTCTTTGTTTATAATAATTTCTATCATTAAACTTGTAGATACTTTTTGGTAGGCACATTCTGATAGGCCAATACATTATGGCATCAGCCAACTACGCCATTGTTTTTTGCATATATGAAAAATGTATAGCAATCATATTAGTCATTAACCAGCATAGTAATGATTATTTATTAACATGCAGAAAATCTATAAGTATTTTTCCCACAGTTTTCGAGATTTTTAAAAGCACATGGTCACTAAATGATGCGGTTGAGTTTCTGTATACAGTTAAAATTCTGTTCTGTATACAGATAAAAGAAGGTGATAATGTAGCTATTATGAATAATATATAAAATTATGATAATATATATTATATATGATTGAAAAGTACCAATATCTATTACCAATATCACTTTTTTAACCATTAGGTCTATTATGATGTTAACTTGTTAGTGTCCCTAGATAGTAGACAGAATTTGGAGCAAATCAGAGGTACAGTTGTTTGTTTTATACCAGTACCAGTGTGTGTGTGGTAAAGAAAACATAAAATACATTGAAATAAAAATGCAAGAAGTTGCATTTTTTGCATACATTTGTATTTTTGGAAAACTGTATCAAGATGATTCTGTCTTTCGTTTAATATTAATATAACATTGTTTAAAATAAAAGCTTATGTTAATAAATAAAACCAGGACCATAAAAATAAGTTCGGTTCGGTCTATTAGTAGTTTTACGACCCTTTGCAGGTGCAGTCGTCGTCATCTGAGCTATGATCACAGGTAATGTATATTTAAATACAGATTTAACATTAAACCCAATCCAGGATTAGTTCATCCAGGGCACGCACTCAAATACATGTGGATCAGGGTTAACATGAGTTGGAAAATGCTATAAATCTTGGGAGATTTCCGGGTGGAATACACGGAAGAGACTGGAGAGGTGTTTCTGTGCGCTACGTGGCCACCTGTGACAGCGACTGACGGATACATGGTCGTGATGGCTGCTGAAGCGCAGCAGGTGATGGACATAGAAGTCAACGCACCAGAAACGACCGAGAACTCGTGTGAAAACTGCACTGAGACCCACACTGACGAAGACGCTCGATCGTGTGAGAAGGATGAAGAAACTCTGAAGTCTTGCGGTATGGAGAGAACTTGGGGTTTTTCCTTAGAGGAGCTTTACGGAATCGCACTGAAGTTCTTTAAAGGTACGAAACTTTTAAATGTTAGTGATCGTACAGCCGGTACTTTCACTTTCTGTTTGTTTTTCGTTCTCTGTGGCCAACAGCTGGATCCAACCTTAATGTGTCCCTTATCATATCCTAGTATAGTTTCTATTTCCTTGGTGTTGCGACATTAAAGTGTGTTTAGTCCTGGGAGTCACTGTCTGCTGCACGTAATGCCATAACAGGCAATTCAGGAATCAGAACAGGTCATTCGTGATTATTCCGGTTCTGTATGTCCATAAACCATCAGGTAATCCCTGAAGTATTTAAAGCAAATCCTTATTCAAATACTGTAAACGTGTTGCATTTATACTTGTCTCACACAGAGATGAATGGAAAAGCTTTCCACCCAACGTATGAAGAAAACCTCCGTTTGGTTGCGCTACATAAGCAAATCACACTTGGACCTTATGACCCAAAAGCATGTCCGGAAATTGGGTTCTTTGATGTTCTGGGAAATGACCGAAGGTAACCTATTGTATGAATTACCTACTGTATAAATGTTAAGTTTATTTTGCCATTGAGTGCATATTATGTATATAATAAGAACAAAAATTATTGCAATAATCAAATTATTATTATTAAGTATTAGGTGTATGTATGTATATTAATATTACCATTAAGAAGATCACCATTAAGAAGATCACCATGCAAATAAGATCACCATGCAAATAACACATTATGTGTTTATTACATTTATATTTACCTTCTGATATAATCTCTGTATCAGGTTACCACCATTATCATTTTTGCATGGATAATAAATACATCATTATATGCAGGACAAATGCAGAACATTTATGCAGCTACTGTATATTGCAAAACCTTCACAGCTGCTTCATTTACTTTTGTGTCACTGCATCCCTCAGGAAAGAATGGCTGCGGCTGGGCAGCATGGCCAAAGAAGATGCCATGGAGGACTTTGTAAAGCTGTTGAACTTATGTTGTGGTTTGTTTGCTACATATGTGACGTCACACAAGATAGAGAAAGAGGAACAAGAGAAGAGACAGTAAGTACAGTATTGTCTACAGTAACCTGTTACTCAAGGCAGCCACATTTCTTCATACTTGTAGAGTGTCTTGTCATCTATTCTGTGTTGGCATTTAGGAAAGCAGAGGAGGAGCGTTTGAGGCTAGAGAGAGAGGAGCAGGAGCGACAGCGATTGGAAGAGGAGGCGCGTTGCAGGGAGGAAGAAAGCAGGAGGAAACAGGAAGTGGAACAGAGGAGGAAAGAGGATGTTGAGAGGTTACAGACAGAGCATCACAAGTGAGCGCCAGCTATCTGCTGCTAACCAGCTAACTGTTGAGCATGTGTTATTTAAAGCATGAGATCTGTTTCAGCTCATAAGTGGTGTAATTAAGTTAAGTATTAATATATAAGTAATTTAAGCTCATTCAGTGGTGTTACCATCAGGTAAAAAAGTACTTATATGTATAGGTGTATTATCTGCATTTGACAAAATTTCTTCAAACAAAATGACTCTTTTTTTATTAAAGGATAAAATAGTAAAGAGTTACACCAAACTACTATTACTAACATTCATTATTGCAAAAACTAGTATAATCTCATTGCTGAACTGGTTCTATGGGGCGTGTGTGCAGACAACAGATCATGGCTGTTCTAAACGCATCGACAGCAGTGCAGTTCCAGCAATATGCCAAACAGCAATACCCAGACAACCCAGAGCATCAACAGATACTAATCAAACAGCTGCAGGAACAGCATTACCAGCAGTACATGCAGCAGGCGCTGCGCTTACAGCAGGTACCAGTGATGCTGAAACATACCATTACTGCTCCTAAGATTTCAAACGTGGTCTCCACTCAAATGCTTGTGTGTGCAGATGGCCTTGAAAAAACAGCAAGAGGACTCATCCGTGACTCCAATGCCAGAGACTCCTCCCACTTCTGTGTTAAACGATGGGGTGTCCACCTGCAATCCCGGCAACCAATCAAATACATCAGACACTCAGGAACATCAGACCAACTCAAAACCCTTTCATTTGTTAATAGAAAGCAAACCAGGAGGTGTGTTTGACTTAACAGTGTGTCTAGAAGTTACTAAAGAAGAAAATAGGTTTACTTGCTATTAGCTACAGTAAGATTATTAGTAAAGTGTATATTGGTTAACATTTTGAAGTAATATCTGTTGTTTTATTTGTGATTGAAAACAGAGGTACCTGTTATGGCACCATCTATGTGGACAAGGCCTCAGATAAAGGAGTTTAAAGAAAAAGTGTTGCACGATAAGGACTCTGTGATCACAGTGGGCCGAGGGGAGGTGTTGACAGTACGGGTGCCCACTCACGAGGATGGCTCACATCTCTTCTGGGAATTCTCCACTGATTATTATGACATCGGCTTTGGGCTTTACTTTGAGTGGAAAGGTTTGACCACAACAGCAAGCAGCAAAAATGAAGGGGAATCTGGTACTGAAACTAAAGGAGGTAAAAAGACGTTTTGTTTGACTAACAGACAGATTTCTGGTTCAAAGGTTTAACTATAGTAGCTACGCATAAACACTTCATAATATTAATGAATATATTTATGAATAATATATTTATGAATAATATTAATAAATATAACTCAGATACAACATTGTCATTCTTCCAGAACTTACAAATGATTTGCTGACATGTAGTTTTTACTGCAAATGCAAGTTAAAAAATAATTATTGCTCAAAAATATGGGGGCTTGTATTATACTCCCCTTAAAATAAATAAACCCAAACTATGTCCAAATCAGGTTATTTGCAGAGCACAAAAAGCTGATTAATACAACAAAATAGTAGCATTTCTTGAAGATTTGCTAAAAGTCATAAGTAATATATCATATGTCGTAATATTTTGATTAAATAATTTATTTAAGGAGTGGCACAAGCTGAAGGAGAGATGGAGGAGTGCAGACCTCCACTGGTCAGTGAGGTGATTCCAGTTTCCAGACGGGACAGCCAGGATGAAGTGTATGCAGGCAGCCACCAATATCCCAGTCAGGGGGTTTACCTGCTGAAATTTGATAATTCCTACTCTCTCTGGAGGCCAAAGGTTGTCTACTACAGAGTTTATTACACCAGATAAACATCACTGTCCCCGCAAGACCTGCTGTCCCATTCACACACACACACAGTGAGCATTTGATTGTGGTGACAGTACTGGAAATAAATTATTGGTTACAATCTGCTCAGAAGGAGCTTAACTGTACATTTTAATAAATGCAGTACTCAAGCTGTTAAAATCCATCCTTTGTTTGGGAAATGAAGGTTTTGGTCTCGTTTACTGAGAGATCCATGAATCCTGTATCAGATCTTGTCATGATATGCACTACAAATACATTTTTATGAGTGAAAAACATTTTTTGTCTATTTAATTTTTTTTGTGTTTAATCAATGAAGGTGTGTTGAAATTTATTGTTGATGGATGTGATTGATTTTGGCACTTTAAGGTTTATAAAGGAGCTATGGATCCCATTACAGATAAAACTCACCTCGTATTTCTCTTATTGGTTTGTAGGCTATTTGTATTTTTGTTTGGGGTATCGAATGGGTCAAAGCAATAAAAATGGGTAAGGTTAAATCTCATTAAATGTAATGAACAATGAAATGAACAGTTAATCAACAGTTTGAAAATTGATCTATATGTTTTTGTATAACTTTTGTAAGGTCTGTGCATAAAACCAAGTTTAACATCCTTGTTTGACGTTTTGTTAAGAGGTCATATTCAAGTATTTTTGTATAATCTTGAATTAAGCATACATGTATTTCAGAACAAATACAGGAATAAATACTACAGTTCAAAGCATATATGAAATTGTTATTGTTGACAATTAAAATGTGCAGGACAATGACAGCTCAACTCAATAACAGCTTAACACATCATTGAATGTAATTTTATTCTCCAGGAACTTTGCAGTGCAGCTAATCTTTTGCAAGATTTAATTCTGCAACATGATGAGGGGCTCATGTTAATTTTGACCTGCCTGTGTGTATTTATTTAATTTCAATGTCTCATAGTCTAATGTTGAGTGTTATGTAGAGAAATCTTACAGACACTGATAAATGCAAACAAAAAATAAATATGAAATTTTGCATGCCCAACCTGCAGGTAAAATATTGAAACAAAGTATAAATTTAACGCAAAATATACTCAGTAAATACAGGTACAGACTGTTTTTATTTTGCAACACATTTAAAATTAGACATATAAATCATGTAAATGTACTTTACATGATTTAGCATTACTAAAATGAAGATCATCTGTCCATCATCATCCATTGAAAGTTCAAGAGGAGTTTCATTATGTTGATTAAAGTAAATGTGTGCATGTTTAGTGGCGTGTAATAGCAGCATTTATAGCACTGCTCAAAGCAGACAGGAGTCTGATCTTGTCCTCCTCTCTGTCTGTAGCACAGATCCACTGCCGCTTCGGGCTTTCCAGCTGAAAAGCATTCTGAACATCTGAGGAGAATACAGAGGAGTTAGTCTTAACTTTAGACTTACAACTTTAACAACTTTACTTTGTAAGAACTTTACTTTGTTATAAACTTTTACTTGACTAACATTTTATTTGCAATGTTTGTTAACAAATATTTTATTATGTTATTGTGCTCTTCACAGGCAATACATAGTAACTACATAAACCCCAAATAATGCCTTTAAAGTTTGTGCTACATGTAATTTCTCACTCAGTTTGCAAACCCATTTGTCACAAAACAGCTTAACACACTACATTTATATACACCTAGATTATATAAGTACATTTTTATAATCTAGGTGAACCAAAATTTAGCAAAAGCTACTGCATTTTGGACTCACACTGCACTACTAACATGAAAATAAATGACTATGTGACTACTGACTAATCTCAAGACTACACAGGATTGCACTGTACTTTATGACAATAATCACACTTACACTTTGTATCAGTGATTTCTGTGAGGTTTAGACAATGCAGTGCAACCGATGCCAGAAAGGTGTGAGTGGTGTTGGCTGCCACAGAGAACGGCACATGTGACACTCTCCTCTCAGTCAGAACCAGAGCGTCATTAAACACAAACAATCCCAGGTCACCCACATGCTCATACACCCTGAGTAGAGCATGGAAATGAGGCTGGTTGAGTAAACATGCTATGGGACTCTTTTGTGTTTATCATTCAATAGATATCTATACAGTGAATTTGAGTTAAAGGTCAAACAGAAACAAACGTCTGTTAAATCAAACAGAAAATTCCTTTGTTTGTCTGTTACTTGATCTCAGGTCAACAGCTGTACCTCAGAGAGGTTACGATGTCTCCATTAAGGCAGCTCAGCAATGCCACATCCTGTGTGGTGAGGAAATATCTGCTTCCCTCCAACAAATTCTAAGTCCATACAAGATTGTGTTACGCATGTATTAACACTATCATCTGTATACAGTGTGCTGTGAATGCACTGTACTGTAAAAAAAACAGGCATATTTTTAGGCAACTTACCGGACAGCTTTGAATTGTATTGCCTGTAGGATTTTCAGGTCTTGATTCAAGTTTGTTTTCAACTAATAGTGAAAACAGAATATTAGGTTTACGTTATATTAACATACTCGGATACTGAAGTATGAAGCCAACATTAACACATTGATTGGTCAATAAGTTGATGTCTGAACACACCTTGCAGATGAAGCTCCTGTAGGTGGTTATTGTGTTGAGGGCAGAAGATATCTGTGTGTAGTCGGGGTGCTCAGGTGGTGTGTGTAGCGTTACAGCCTGAAGCAAAGTCACGTATTCGTCCACCCGTGCAGATGGTGCAAGAAACAGCTCCTGAAGACTGGACAGTAAGAAGTGCTGTTAACACTGTGAATGGATTGTGCAAAACAGCAGATACATGATAATAGCTATTGTTGAATGTTTTACCTCAGCATTCTGGTAGCAACAGTCCTGTCGTGTCGCTTCAGAAATGTGCGGAACACAGGAAGTGTCTCCCTGCACTACAAAACATACAAAACATTCTGTAATAGACAATGTAGTCAGGGCCTATATTTCATAGAGCCCAGCATAACAATAGCACATCCGGTAAATAAATGATATCTAACCACCATAAAATCCAATAAATATATATAATAAATTTATAACATTTACTTATGTGGAAAATAGCCATGCAGTAAGATGTGTAATTTAATGTAATCTGATTATGGTGACACAAAGCCCAGTCATTTAACTGTACATTATCTCTTACAAATAAAACCTTCGCCTACCTTATCTATAGCTCTCAGAATGGTCGGGTAGTTATTGAAAAAGTTTGTGTAGGCCCGTAACTTGGTGCAAAACTTCACACAAACATCACCCACACACTGCATTGGACCCCATTCATTCAATCTCTCCTGAAGTTCTATCAGAAAAAGACTAGAAAGTAGAATGTAAAAAGTCTACCAAAATGAAAAAGTAACAAATGCATTTAACCAGAATTTAATCTCTAGGCTGGACGCTGAGAGGTATTTTACTTGTTGGCCTCCAAAATGTCCAGCAGAGGGCAGAAGATTGTGATGAGATTGACAGAGCTGATAATGGCTCGGTTGGAGTCCAGTGCGGCTCTGAGAGGAGTGTAGTAAACTGTGGCCACTGCTTGAAGTTGCCTCACATAACTTCTCTCACTGTTCAAAAGCTCTTTGCACACGACACTGCGTCTGTCTGCATCACTTATCAAGCCCTGAACGTAAATGACAGGAATAAAGAAGACATTTGTAAGCACTGAGGGTGTAGAGTACAACCTAATTGAAGATTTAAACAGAAACTCTAACCTTTGGCGTGTCAAGTCTAGGGCTACTGACATTAGAGGAAGCGTTTTCTGTTAGAAACAGTGGCTCTGTAGTCTTCAAACCACTCTTGACAGATCTCTTTAGCAGAAAGTGTCCCAAAAACTCCAAGGAATCATTCTACAGAATGACAACAAAGCCAGCCAATCAGATAAAGAGTATTGGGGCAAGTACCGGCATTGAAATTACACTTAAAAAGTTTCATGCTTACTGGGGCCTCATTCATCATCTCTACCAGTCCTTGAATGAGACATTCTGTGATTTCAGATTTGAGGGCGATGACGGGTGTCTTTATATGATCCCAGAGGAACAGACCTGTGAGGGCCACAGAGACAAAGACTTTAAATTCAGTTAACCAGACCACATTATTACACTAAATCTATTATTATTGGTTGCACCGTTACTCAGACATACCCAAAATATGGCTCCTGATCTTCTGACACAGGAAGTAAAGCTGCAGCTGTTTCCGCAGTTCCTTGCAAGCTTCTTCTATCCACTCAGCCTGCCTGCACCAGCTCAGAAGAAGAGCCTCATGCAGGTACATGACTGGAGGAAACTCACCAGACCCAGACCACTCACTGAGAACTACAACAAACACAATAACCATCGATTTCATGTAACCAAGTGAAGTGATTTTGTTGGCTTTGTTGTCAGAGATTCCTGAAACTCACTGTGTTGGTAGGACCCAGTACAAATTCCAGTGGGGGCCCTGACATTCAAACCAGTCAATGCGGACAACTTCCCCAGCAGAGCCGTTCCTGGAACTGAGCAACCAATAAAGAACAACACCTGAAGATTCTGATTGTTTTCCACGGACACACATATGAAAATCCACTGGGACAAATACAGGCAAACTTTACCAGAAGCTGCCAGAGGAGCAAAGATGTTTAGACTCCCTCCTTCCGAAGCAGGAACGACCCAGCCACACAGCTTCTCCCAAAACTCTCTGACACACGGCTTCAACACGGTCTTCTCACTAATACTTGGTCCTGTGGGTTACAGAGAATGTACCTAGATAACTGTAACCATAAACCTGCATTAATCTTTGTTCTCCCATTACCTTCAGTGAGAATGATCTCATCTGTGCTTCCTTCTGTCAGAATGCCAAAACTCTGCAGCATGCGTCCCTGGATCGATCTTTCTGCCAGAGACAACAGGGCCTCCAATGTCATTCCCTGGGAGTCATAGGGTAGCACCACCACAGACACTTTTACCGCAGCCAGCAGCAGCTGGTAACATAAGGTAATATAAGGTTCAGGAAAACTCTTATATTCCAGGGACATGCTGATTGAATTTAATGTCTTACTTCATATCCAGGAACTCTGGACGACACAAGCAGGAAGTGAGGAAGAGTACAGCTGGTGGACCAGACTGGTCGGTTATACTGAAAACTGTAATAAAACATATCATATAATCTATATGTAGTATATTTATATTCTATAATCTATCTGTTGTCTGTAATATATTTTTACCATTACTAACATGTGATAAATTAGAAAGGTCACAAATGTATTTAGCAATTAACTTTGTAATGTTGCAAATGTATTACTGACCTCACAGATGGAGTTTTCAGTAAACTGGTGACCCGTGGGCTCTCAAGAGTTCTGCTCATGGTCAAATCAACACATGTTTGTTTTGGTTCTACACTGGAGAGTGAATTATTTAATCGACACTTGTCCTGAATACAAAAAATAAACTAGAGATTACATTCAGTTAATGTGGGTTTTCTGTGTATTGCAATAACAGGACCATTGAAAACCAAATCAGACATGTTACACTATAAAAATTGGAGAATAATGTTTCTAAAATGTGCAAAATATATAAACATATATAATATAAAATATGAACAGGACATAATGTAAACATATCATAAAGCTCTTATGTAGCCAGAACCGCTATGAAGATGAGTTCCTGTTAAAAGTCTTTTCAGATAGTGATTTTATTTACCACAGATGTCATGCAACACACCAGAAACTTTATTTATTCATTATGTCCTTCAGCTGTCTGTTGTCTCACCCCAAAATGAAGGAGGGCAGCAGTAAGATTCTGTGACTGACTGTAAATGCTTCCTGTGAATGATGTGCCCACTTTACTGGTGTTTACCCATGCCCTCCTGCTCTTCACAACAGCCTCTGTGGAACAATCAAACAGCTATTATATGTAACTAACACCAACTCTCTTCATGGTGACTTCATGATATACTTGTTTCATCATACCACCATAATTTTCCTGTTACTGAGCTGGTAGTGAATTGTGTTACCAATGTCAATGACATCATTTTGGATCACAGGAAGAGCATAGTTTGAAAGTGAGGCTATACAGATTTGGACTTACTTTTGTGCTCTGCTATCTTCTCTCTTATAGTTTGTCTTATCATCATTTCTCTCCATCGTTCCTCTTGCTCCTCTGGTACACTCAAGCTCTCATTCAAGGTACCATAGATATCTTCTGCTGCCCGTGGTGTCAGAATATCCAAACTGGCGGCACAAGCCACATAATGTCTTTTCCAGGCACCAAACTCATGATCTGATGGACTATAGGGAAGAAACCAGCCCAGGCGGATGCACTTTGGTGACCACAAACAGTCCTGGACAATCATAGTGTAAACTGATATTTGTAAACTTTTACACAAACATATTTAAAAGTATTTAACAATCAAAAAAAGTCAGACACTCATCTACATTAAAGGCTGATATGCACTGATTCAGTGAATCTCAGTAGTTTATATTAAGTAAAAGTAAAAATGCACATATTCACCTGTTCAGCCAAAAACCTCCAGTGCCAGCAAACCTGTGCTGCAGCACACATGTCTCGAGGATTGAGGAAGGACATAATGTACAGAGACAGGAAGCGGGGTAACACAGTCGTGAAGTCCTTGTGAGTGATGGGAACTGCTGCTGTTAAACAATCACTGGTGAACCTGGAACCATATATACATTTGACACAATAGACTGTCTAATATCTGCGTGTGTATATTAAATATCAGGTTTGGTATTTTTGTAGTTTCATGAAGTACTTAGTGTCTCAAAATAAATTAACCATTTAAATTTGCCTGAAAAAAGACATTGAAGTTTCCAATAGCTCTATTGGCAATAAGGACTTTGACAGAAACTTTTAAATGTCACACTTAGTTAACTGGAGTTAGATAAAGTGTAAAAGGTGTTTACTTGAGCTGTGTTTTGGAGCATCTTTTCAGGAGCTGGGTTATAAATTCTTTCCTTTGTCGGTCTGTCCAGAGGTCAAACCAGTGCAGGACAAGAGTTGTTCTTTCCTGAAAAAGCTGTACATGCATTTAGTAAACATTATTACAGTCATATATTGTGTGTATGCATTCCACACAAACCATGAAAACGTTTTTCCCTCCAACCTGTTGGTTGCATGCTTTGTTTGTGATGGGCGTCCATGCGCTGAATCTGGTTTCTGCGCTGTCGGAGAGCGTCTGTCTGTATTCACTCCCATTCATCTGCCATGGATAAGCGCTATCCGGATTCCCGCGGTGTTTCGATTGAAGATGCGTTTTAAAATCCACAGACGTCATCCTAAGATCCCGGGTTTCTTCCTTAAAACTGCAACTCTAACTTAAACATTGCTATTCCAACAATTGCATTGCTGTGTCTTACACAAATGTAACCCGCTTAAGCGCTTACATTATATAAGCATTACAACATATGAGAGGCAGATGCAGATTTCTTACAAACTTCTTATAAACGGGCTGCGAGGCTTAAAGCAGATCCGCTTCCTTTAAGACGTCGTATCCTTGGAGACAAAATAACAAGGTCGCCACGGCCCGGAAAATTCCTTCAGACGGTGTTAGACCGTCTTGGGTTTAACATGTTGCATCTAATGTTTCAACAACAAATAAATAATAAAGATTCAGTAGCTACGACATGCAAGTCATTTACTCATACATAACTCGCATTTGCAATAGAGACAATAATATGTTATTAGATTGTTTAAAAGTTTAATAAAGTTAAAATCAACAACCAGACAGTAAAAGGTCACACAACACATTTTAAATGATTTACATTAAAAATAAAATCTGTTTTTGACTACAGGAGTCATAAAATATAACAGTTTTAGTTTATCTTTGTCCGTCTCAGACAACCTTTGTACATTCTGTTCATCACTGTAAGACAGGAAAGGTTTAAGAAATATCTTCCAGAAACCCCCTCAAAATGTAAAGTTAAAGTGAATTAGTGATAACTCAAAGGCAACATTGTTTGCATTTCATCATGACTGTATGAATTTGTTCTTTGATATCTGTTACTGATATAAAACTATAAAGTGCAAACAAGCCAAGGTGACAATTTTAGATGTTAAAGTTTAGATTCCACAGTGTCACTGATACTATAATACTGGTGTATTTTAATAGCTGTTGTGGTAGATATGGTATTTTTATGGTAGATGTGATTGGCGTATTCTCCGTGGTACAGTGGTTCATGTGCTGGAAGTTCTGGGAACATCTTGGCTGTCAGCGAGGTTAAGTTTTTGTCTGAAGCATTATAGTTAAGGACTCAGAAGTATGACATTGTATTAGACAAGCTTAAGAACAGTTTTTATAGACTTTACAGTAGTGCAGTATAGTGGCTTATCGTTGGAAAGTCATCTGTTATCCAAAGGTCACAGGTTCGATTCCGACTGCCCATAATTTTCAAATAAGCACTGAAGATGAAGAACAAAGTTATCTGATTTCAATTTCAAATGAAGAGTTAAATGTCACCTGACTGAAAGGATACATTGAGGAGCTCAACTCTTCCAGCTAAATGAAAAAGAGAAATAAAAGCATCGACATTAGACTGACTGGAAAAGCATGAAAAACACACTGCATGTTAAATGATGCCACCTGTTCTTACATTTAATAACAGTTTATCCATGTTAGTGTCATAAGCCGACTTCCTCTGATCTTCAGGCATTTCGTCCACCTCTCCATACAGGTCAAAGTGCAAGCGAGCCAAAGTTTCCTGCATTTCCCGCACGTGCTCCATCTGATCGATGGAACACTCATTACCTGGGTTAGAGTAAGAAGTTCTGTTTGCAAAACTGAAACTCAGAACTGCACACCATGTAATATTGCAAATATTAGTGCTTACCGAAGGCTTGTAATTTTCCTGAGTGGAAGTCATTAAGCAGGCTGAGCAAACCTTTCTCCATTTCCTGTACATCGGACACATCCGTAAGAAATGAGTGCTGGATTTGGGCAGATTGGTTGCTATTACCGGACTGGCTCTGATTCCTGGGCTTGTCTCTCACGCCCCTGAAAACCCCAAAGCAAAATGAATCATACAGCGAATACAGACAAATATGAACTTGTGTTACACAATTCATTACTTTTACAGTGAAAATATAAGGAGATGAAACCGACCTGCGATACTTGGCCCTCTGGCTGGAGTGAGAGACTATACCGCTGGCCCCGAATGATCTGCTGCTCGGCGTTGTAGTTTTTCGGGCTGTGATAGAGGGAGGAGGCTGGTTCTGGTTGGAAGACGGCTTTGGACTTTTACGTTTCTTATTCTTTTCTTCCATCTTGTTATCCAAACGATCTACAGCATAACACAACACATGTATCACCAGAGAGTGTTTGGCATGTTTTGATATGCCAAACCGATAACAGTAACCTGCGAACTAAACAAACTCCAGTTGACGATTACGTTGATAAACATTTTGTTCATGTTGATCCAGGAAACCACAAACTTCAACCCTTTAAATGCCAGTTTAGTGTAACATCTGAGCTCGCAATGTGCGAGCGAAAGTAACGTACTAACGCAACTCTATTCGACCCCATTCATGCATAAATGTATTTCATTTATTAATGTATTTACCGTACAAACGATGACTCTACTTTTTAAAACGACGTGTTGTCCCGATTGAAAGACATTCCGACAATACCGCGACGCTTTAAAGTTACGGTACAGCTGACCAGCAAGTTTACAAAAGGCACTTCCTGAATTTGGACGTCCTCTTAATGACGTCAATACGCCGTTTATCAACTAAAGCGTCTGTTGAATTTATGAAGACATTTTCTTTTCACGTTAAACTTTCACATCAAAATTTAAGCAACATAACAACAACACAATTGAATTAAACGTTTCATAATATTGTAAAAAAATAATCCTTGGCCATAAATAGTTTTATATGTTTATTAACTATTAATTATTAACTTAAACAGGTTACAAAACAACATTATCATTACCTATAACATAATACAAACATAATATTCATTATAACATAATGAACTTTTCGCGTCATTTCTAGCGTCTGTCCATCCCTCGCCAGCGCCTCTGACGTGTACATACGTCATCTGTCATATGACCGCACATGCGCACAATTGTTATGGTTTGTACGAAGGAATTTCGGGGCGAGTTACGGGACGGACAATAAATACTAAAGATACAGAGGATTACGACCGAAAACTCAGTAAGTGGCGCAGGAAAGGTTGGGCTCTAGGCTGCATTCAGCGTTAAAATAAAGGCATTGTAATGCGTGTTACCTTTCTAAAAGCGGAACTCTGTATCATTCACTGAGACCATCTACAGCCTTCGGTAAACACGCATACTTTACTGTTACCTTAGGAGTAAAGAAGATCGTAAATCATCATGAGTAAACCGTAAGTATAAAATATAACCATACGTGGTGGTTGGGATCCTGGAAACTTGGGAAGAGTTAAAGAACTTTTCTAACTTTCAAGATACTCACTTTCTTAATACCCTCATCCATTAAAACTTTCCATAAACTTCCTATGTATTGGAGGCACGTTCTGGTTTCATTCTACATCTTGGTCTATATGGTGCTGGTTTGTACAGTAAAGTGTATGAAACGTGAGGTAATGGCCTGGTCTCGGGGAACCGGTTTATGTTGAAGAACTGGTATGAATGTGTTTTTTTAAAGCGCTGTTTCTCATGAGAGCCTCTTGAATAGAAGCGGCTCGACCACATGAGGTTGTAGTGCTAGAGAAACACTCTGGTTAAGCTGTTTCAAATAGAGGTTTATTTAGCATAACATCAACTCCCAGGGAAGTTAGTTGCTTCTGCCTTGTCGGTAAATGCTGGAAACAGGGAAGAGGTGCAGAAAAGACGGGAAATACCTGCTTTCTGTGTACAGACGGAACTAGTACTTGTATATGACTAGTAGTTATATGTGGAAATCGTGTAATCGTAATACATCACGCTTCTGTTACTGTATATCTGACTGACACACACACACACACACACACACACACACACTCAGTTTTGTCTGTTTAATCTAGCAAACTTTATGTCTTTGCCATCAGTATCCTAAAATGATTGACAACACCTTTCATACTAAATTCTTCTTATGCATTTATAATTTTAGCCTGATTTTAAAAGGAATAGTTCACCAAAAAAGAAACTAGCATAACATAAATATTTAATGTTCTTTGGAAGTCTTTGGAAGATTATTATTTGTAATTGATTACATTTTGGGTGAACTGTTCCTTTAAATTACAGGTTGAACATTTCCTGAGGATTTTACTGTCCATGTTTAGTTATGACTGACCTCAGTGTTGACCACCTCTGACCCTCAGATCACAGAGCATCGAGCTTAAGGCCAACGGTGGAGTGGCATCCTGGGACTCCAGCAAAATGGCAGAGATGACCGTAGAGGAAATGACGTTGCGAGCCAACCAAGTTACAGATGAGGTATTTCTGTCACAATGGAGATTTGTGGATAAAAATGAATCATGTTTTGTTATCAGATGACATGCTCAGATTCCAGTATAACTGCCAGCTCAAATGGTTCAAATTGTTTTGTACTGCTAAATGTGTTTGCGTTCCTCTTTTGCTTTACCTATAACTTTATTTCTCTCTCTCCTCCCTGCTGCCTGTGAAGGGAATCACATGAGACTGTGCCCAGCATTTCAAATGTCTGCCAACCCAACATGCATAAGTAATAAAATAGGTACTGCATTCTGTTACTATAGCGATTTACTTATTTTGGTCATATTTTTCAGTCACTTGAAAGCACCAGGCGGATGCTACAGATGGCAGAAGAGGTAAGCGGCCAATAGAACCTAAGCATTCATACAAAGTGGTGGTCTGTTATTTTGTATGTAAAACTCAATATTGCCCCCTATGTAAAGCGAAAGTAAAGTGTGTGTTTTCAGAGCCGGGAGACAGGGGTCAAAACAATGACCATGCTGGACGAACAGGGAGGTAAGAGACTTCAGCCCTGACTTCTGCTTTAATATATCAACAATCACAAGTCTATCCATGCAGTAAATTATATCTGTAAGGCTATAGGAAGATGGCCCTGCCCAGCAGGATTGTCTTATTATTGAGTTCTGTCTGGCTCAGAGCAACTCAGGCGAGTGGAACAAGGAATGGACCAAATCAATCAAGACATGAGACAGGCCGAGAAGAACCTCACAGATCTGTCCAAATGCTGTGGCTTGTGTGTGTGTCCGTGTAACAGGTCAGATATTAACTTCCCCTTGGCTCCTGGCTTGGTTATATAATAGATAATCTGTCCATATCAACTCTGTATAATTAAACTACACACACACACCTATCACACACACTTATTCTCTTTCAGAGTGTCGTCTATTGAGAATGACAGCCAGTATAAGCAGACATGGGGGACTAGAGGTGACAGCTCCAGTACAGAGGGGAAAGAGGGGGGTGTTGTATCCAGTCAGCCGCCTGCCGTTCACAATGGTCAGGCTGTTGCTGGTGGCTCAGTGGCTCCTTCCGGTCCGTACATCAAGAGGTACGGATGAAAATACTATGAAAGCTTTAGATCTTTATTTTAGTGAGGAGATGGATGTTTACAGGCAATTTATACTCCTGGCTGTTTACTTAAATGCAACCCCATGTAATAAAGTTAAACCCTTTATTGTTTGTCCACAACTTTACTGTATTTTTGTTACCTTTAAATGGTGTTTATTCTGTACCTGAAGAGTCACGAATGATGCACGAGAAGATGAGATGGAGGAGAATCTGGACCAGGTGGGCAGCATCATCGGGAATCTGAAGAATTTGGCCATAGACATGGGCAACGAAATCGACAAACAAAACAAGACCATTGACCGCATCACTGATAAGGTAAATTGCCTCTGTCAGATGCTCACAGGGCTAATGCACAATTTTAAAGTGTCTTTTAATTACATTTGAAAAACATTTTACTCATTATTTTGCCCAGGCTGATATGAATAAAGCCCGAATTGATGAAGCCAACCAGAGAGCCAACAAACTTCTATAAAGAACGGACTGCTCAGAAGAAAGATCGTCTCTTTTTTATTACACACACTATCTGTGCTTCACTAGTCACATAGTGAAGTATTACCATGCCATCTGTGCCTTTAATTGCATATAGCTGTTCTGTTGTAAATAGATGGACATCCACGCACATACACACAGTGTACAATCAAGTCTTCACCCCAACACAGATAAGCTGTAAACAGTGTGCAGTTCTGATTGCTGTCCTGTCAGTCTAAGAGATAATGGTGACAGTTTAAACTTTTCACCTCCCTGCACCTAAGTCAGCTTGGCTTATTGTTTAACTCATTTAAATGTGGGGCATTAGACTTGTAAAAAAAACCTTTAATGTGTTTGTATGCTGCCCTTATAGCCTTTGCTCTATGTTTGGGCTAATCCTAAGATGTTTTGTGAAATGCAGTTTTCTGTTTAGCCGTTTCTCTGACTGATTCTACTCTTAAGACATTAATGGACCTTGTGAACACAGTTAGTACTTCTCAGTGTTTTGGGAACTGTATGGTATTGTCCGTTTAATGGCATAATTTACCATGCTGTATAGTTAAAGGACATTTTAAATGTATGTTTTAGTTCTAATAAAGCAAATACATCCTTTTTGTCATGTTTTATTACATGTTTTTTATTTACTGTTCAGACGAATTATTTTACTAATAGAGCTATTGGCACCTTTCCATAATGGATAAAAACCTAATGATGATAAGGTTTAAAGAAAGCATCATTTCAATTATTGCATTTAAAACATTAAATTTGGTTAAAAAATGGAAATATTAAGAAATTACACGAATTGTGAAAAGGGTGAATGAACGTTTGCATGCGTGTCCTGATCTTACCAGCAGAAGGTGCTGTTAGACTGCTTCACATTTCAACCCTACAACGCAGTTCCTGAAATAGAGCCAAAATGGTTTGAGGTGGTTGTTCTCAATGTATAAAATACATTTCTATGAATAAGTGAAAGACTGAACATAAAAAATGTTTTTTTCCCTAACATCACAACAAGCAGACAGATTGTTTACACAGTACCAAGTCTTGTAGCCCGACATCATTTAACATACATTTATAAAGGTTACCATGCATTCATCCTATATCAAGCAAATACATGAATAGATGTATTTTGGCTGTATGAAAACAGCTGCATTCCTCCAGCCTGACTACAGACAACTAGTGATGTTTCGTGCTTTTCTGTCAAACTGGCAACAGCTGTAATAAACCCAAATGGAAACTGGGAATTCTAGGCTCCCCCTCCACAAAAGCCTATATTTAATGTAGACCCTTGAAACAGCGCCCAATTTTCAACTTCCACCCAAATTCTCATGTTTTGAAGACCCTCAGCAACAAACACTTTCAGATCTATTAAACATCACATTTAATGCATTTAGTCACTGGGCAATCACTCATTTACCACAGTGAGGGAAGTATATTTCATTACTGATAAAATCTTCACAAATGTTCCCAAACTTGAATGGATAGCATAGCGGGGTCAAGACGACAATGACATAGTCCTTTCTTCTGTGACATCACTCTCTTGTGGAAGTCACACCTCATTAACAGGAAGCCTCTGCAACAAGCCCTCGGGGTCACAGTACATGTCGGAGACACTTGCAAACACACCTAATGGTAATAATAGTCTTTCTAATATGATTCTATACATTCAAATTAGTAGCATTATGTATCCAGAATTTACAATTAACAATAAGCTTTACTGCAGTTGAATTTTGAATATGTATAAATTATAATATTTAAAAAGTAATATAAATTTGTAGTGCGAGAGGAGTCATTAACAATTTTCTCAACATGTTTTTCCCTAAAAAGTGTGAATGTATAATTTAGTTTTAAACTGTAAATGCATGTTTAACTAAATTAATTTTGTCAATGTTAAGAAGTCTGCTAGCACATAAAGTACCTTCAAGCTGAAAGGACTAAGAGACAAATGTCTAATTTTATAAACAAACAACAGATGATACAATAATACACAGCAATGCATGTCTGATCCTATTTGTGTGAAAAATATTATGGTGGTAACATGTTGGCAACGTCATGTTCTTTCAAGTCTATTATTTGGAATTATTTTGGAGACTCAACTGGCCTTTATAATGCAAACACGAAACACAACCGTCACAAATATGTCCGCCGCCTGAACACTCTCAGACCTGTGGTATAATGTAGACGTTTGCAATCAGTGTCCTATGAAGACACTTATTATAAATGCAGTGAGCTGGAGGGTTCGAATGGGGTGGATGCAGTACATTCCTAAAAGTATAAGAACTTACAGAACTTCTTTGTAGGGTCTTGAGCATCTGGGGTCATTTAACTTCAAACACATTCAGACTCTGGGGGAGGGTTCCTCACAGCTCTGTTTCTGGAGTAAACATGACTGCAGACATAAGAGAATGACGCTACAAGACAATGACGAGAAGTTCATAGCATATTAAGCTATGAGGCGCATTCTGAGCGTTGAGAAGGCGAACCGTGTTTGTGTGTGTCTGGGGTGTGTGTGGTTGAGTGGTTGGCTGACCACCCTGGACAGCCCCTTCCTGACTTCATTGCTGACAGGAAGTTAAGTAAGAAACGAGTGAAAAAGGAGACACTAATTCTTCTGTTTTTGCCTTTGTGTTTTTTTGCATATTTACATTGTCTGCCCACATCTGCCACAGGCATCAGAGGAATCATAGGACTGAGAAAACAAGAGGAATATTAACAGCGAAAGAGTTGGTACAGGATGGAACAGAACTTCTGCTGTTTTCAGGGTTGTTCTGTGAGAGATGATTCATGATGTGAAGGGACTTATTGAGGAATGTTGAGTGTGTGCAGATCTGAACGATGAAAACAGCTGTTGGGAACACTGGAGTATCTTGAGTAAGTAACTACATACACACTCAGTATATATACACACAATGTGTGAGGGTTGACAGTTAAATACTTCTGCAGTTGTATTGGCATTTTTGACTGTGTATTTTCCTATTAAGCAAAAAAAGAAAAGGAATTAGCGTAGTCTTGAAGTCATGGGCAGATGTTTGGAAACACCTTGGCTACAAGGCTAAATAAAAGCTGATACACTTTACCAAAAACTAACAATGTTATTTTATCCACAAAACACAGAGTAAACACATTTGTTCACACCTTATTTAGTACAAGCCAATCCAGAGATGAGGGAGCAGGGTGGGGTTATGCCAAATTTCAGAATGGATCATTGTAAAACTTGTACTAAACACTACGGTAACATCAGTTAAACCATAACAGTTACTAACATTTGCAGAATAAAAAAAGTCACACTTTAGAATAAGATTTCAAAACTGTTTCTAATTATCTATTTACCTTTGTTAATGTTAGTTAATTCTGAAACCATGAAAGAGATTTCTGCAAAAAAGATGAAGCAACATTTTACACATGCGAGTGTCTGTGTTAAACCAGAGTGACAACACTGCGTTGAACATGACTGTTTTCATCTTCAGCTTCATCTGAAAAATCACTCCCTATTTTACACTCCCTATTTTACACTCTCTATTTTACAATTCATTCGTATTGACATATTTATTGCAATCACATGATATTCAGATTTGAACTCATTTCTTCATGGAAGGAATTTGACACAGGCCTTGACCGTTTCAAGTTTTCTTTCATAGTTGCAACATGTTTAGTAATTTTAACACCTTTGACCAGAGCTGTGCTAAGTTGCCTTTAATTGTTACACTGAGATCTTTGTTTTATATTTCTGTATTAACAGGGTCATCACTGAAGTCTTCTAAAATACTTCTTCAGATTTCCCTCAGAGCTCTCTGCTGTTCCTGCATTATGCACTATGCTCTCCTCTGTGCCTCCCACAGGATCTTCAGTTGTCCCCAAACCCTCTTCCTCCACCATCTCCTCATCTCTTCCACAGACCTCTCCTCTTTCCTCCCCCTCTAGTGCTCCTTCCACCCTAACTTCTAATCCAGACCTTCCATTGGTTGATATCTGCAGCGACTCCGCCCCCCTTCCGCTCTCTTCTTTGCCTCCACCTTCATGTATACAAACTTCCCCACCTCCACTTCCATCATCCTCACCTCACATTAACTCCAAACCTCCTTTTCCACCTCAGAAGTCCATGCCTCCTCAGGTCTCAAAGCCACCCCTTCCTGCACAACTCCTTTCTGTGCTTCCAAAGAGCTCATCCACACCCCAATCTAGACCACCTCCACCTCCTGCCAGGCCCTTATCTCCACCCCAATTCAGACCTCCTCCATCAGCAAAACCAAAACCACCTATCACTATGTCTCCAGTCAGCAAGATCAAGTCAGTCCCTCCTGGTATCAGTATCCTGGAGAAACTGATTAAAACATGTCCAGTGTGGCTTCAGCTTGGAATGAATCATGAAAGAGCCATAAATATACTGAGCAAGGAGACACCCGGGGTGAGAGAGAATAACCATTTTATGCATTACTCATATAGTTTAAAAATGGTTCGCATTCTTTGATTCTCACACAGTTATGGCTATGAATGGGTTCATAAAAAACGAAAGTGACTGTATTGTGATTTAAGGAAGTATGTTTAAAGGTCTACTGAACTTAATTCTGGTCAGACGGCTTTAACTATAACAATTATTTATATACAATAATACACAATAAGCTGAAAGAAAGCAAACAACAGGATGAAAATTTAAAGCAATGCAAAGAATTTTTGAGTTGGCATACATGAAATTACTTTTAAATTAATATCCTTAAGTCTTTTTTTTCCTTTTACAACCAATATTTAACAACAGGGATGTTTCACAGTGACAAAAGCAAACTAAACAAATACATTTTTTCCAAGTGATGTCATTTCCTGCAGAAGGATGTCATTATAGGAACTGGATATTCCAAGTGACTAACCGGATGGAATGTGACATTAAGTAAACATTGAAAATATTTTGATTAGAGAAAGACACATTTAATAATTATTTACCATTTTTATTTACAAATGTATTTAGCACACTAAAGGGCCATTAAAATGAACTGCAAAAATGGGGATTAAAATTAGTGAAAAACTAAAAAACAGTGACCAGGCACAACACCAAAAATATACTATTTCTTATGTATTTTGCAAATATTAATCTATGGTTTATATTAAAAGACATCCCATGTGTTTTGTGCACCACTCTGACCCAAATAAACTGCTGACCTTAATTGACTTGTTTCTGTGTAGATATTTTTAGTCAGGAGTGGTGTGAGTCAGCAACCAATGATGCTGTCAGTTCGTCTTCCCGACCAGCAGGGGGAGTCTCAGGTCAAAGAACTTCCTGTGAAGGAACAAAAATCCTGTGAGTTGTTTTCTATTGGTAAAAGAGTCTTGATTCAACTTGATTTGAGAAAGTTTATGCATGGAATGCCAGCGTGCCAAACAGACCCACGCACCAGCGCATTTAAATACAGACCTAAACACATCCACACAAACAGGCCCACGCACCAGCGCATTTGCATATATACATGCAGCTCAGTTGCAAAGATTTTTGAATAGTGAGAATGCTATAGAGATATTATCAGGAGGTGAAATGTCTAGTGGTGGGGGTGTTAGTGCTAGGGCTGTGGGCTACAGGTTTCCTGTCTCCAGCACCTAACTGCTGCTTTTGCTACAGGATGTCCTACACTGGTCATGTATAGCTTCATTTCCTGGTGTGTGTCTGTAAAAAAAAATGTATTCTTTGCCATAACAGACAATCGTGTTTGTTGAGCGTTACAAAAGTAATCTCTTGTTTCTATCTTTTCTGGCCCACTTAAAACCCATTAAAAAAATAAAAACCCACTTCATGTTAAATAAGGGTCGTTAAATTTGATAAATTTATTTAAACCTTTTAATTCATTAATACTCTAAAAACATCAAGTGTGTTGTTTTACTGAGTCAGCGAATGATAAGTCACACAAACACACTTCATAAACCACTGCAGCCAATAAATAAAAACATTATGGCTAAATAACGTTGGGAACCGGATGTGTGTGGCTAGCATTAACTCTTTCTCTTAAATTCTGCAGTGCTGTACCTTGAGGGGTCGGTTCTGGTCTTTGAGAACATTTTTAAACTCATTGCTTTCTACTGTGTTAGCAGGTAAGCCTAAAACCACATCATAAATATCTCAATTAACTTCTCACAAAATACTTAAACCTTTGTTTCTTATCCATACAGGGACATTCTGCCTTTTCATCTGACGTTACCTCAGGTCATCCTGCAGGTGACCACATATGAGGACATGGAGGTGATTTCCTCACTTGGTTCAGGTGAGAACCAGAAGATCTTATGATGCTCATAGAAAGTGCTGTTAAAGCTAATGGACAATCACTTAATGCAGTCGAATAAGCTACATGTTGCGGTTCTTTGTTTTTGCCACCCCATGCTACAGCTACAATTTTACATTCTCGTGTTTAATGATGCAATAGTGCTAATTTAAATCATTGGAAAATGTTAATTTAATATAATGTTAATATGCCTGCATAATTTAGCAATGTGCAAAGTTAGCTTGTAAATGTTATATAATGCTAACGTGAAGGTTTTTGTCAAACAGAGTTCTGGAGTTCAGCTCTAAATAGTCATGAGGAAGAGGAAAACAATGGTTGTGGCACCCAGGATCCACAGGGGCAAAGCAGTTCCTGTGAAATCCAGCTTTCCATTGGCAGTGACCGACTTTGGTACATCAACCCAGTTTTCATTGAGGAATGCAGCAAGAGCAGGCCGCCCACCTCGCCTGCCCCAGACCTAAAGACCCAGAACCTCAATGCACCAAACCAAGCTCCGTCCAAAATCAAAAGGCCCCCACCCTTGCCTCCACGACCTCCTATTGCACCTGAGTGTTCATTACAGCATGCATTAGCCAAGCCTACGAAAGGGGAGCTCGAGTCAGTTTTCATTTCTCCTTCCCCTTCAGGCCAGAAAGGGGAAGGAAGTGAATGCGAGCACACAGAAAGAGAACAAGATCAACAGAGAACTTCTGCCTCAGGCACTGAGTGCAACAAAGTCAAGCTAACTGTCTTACAGCCAGCTCAGGGCAAAGACAGCAAGAAGCCAGTTTCACACAGAGTACCTCCAGTACCATCCCGGCGCAGACCATCTGAAAAACAACCTTCAGAGGAAACCATGCAGCAGGAGGTCATCATCAGCACCTCCACTGAGGCAGAGACAGAAGACAAAGCTCCACAAATTCCTGTAGCATCACTCATTTGCATAGATGACAATATGGAGGAAATTAAGAAGCCTGTGGATTTACAGACTGAGGAAGTATCCATGGAAGAACCTCAAGTGACTAATGGAGCTCCTTCAACAGTAACATGGGCAGTAGAAACTGAAGCAAAGAGGCCACATGTCCCAGTGGCACCTCCAAGGAAAAAACGACAATCTCAAAATCTTGCTCCTGGAAATTTGCTTGGGCCGAGCACCCAAGAGTCTACTTCAATTCTACCATTGAACAACAGCGGCCATACTTTTACCCACCAGCACTACATCTGTAACAATACTAGTCAACCCAAAGTCTCTGATGTTTCTCTGTACTCTCCTGAAGGAGGGGTTCCACAACCAGACCACGATTCCCACTCAACCAGCAGCACAGAGGAGGAGATAGATGCCAATGTGGCAACAGGTGGTCCAGTGAAGAAGGCCCCAGTGATCATCCTAGGCCACAACAAGCAACGGCTTTCGAAGGTGTCCATGGCAAACCTTTCCAACGTCTTCACAGGCTTTATGAGTCCAGACCGTAAGCTACAGAAGCGCATTGTGGAGCTGGCCCGGGATGGAAACACATACTTTGGGAACCTTGTTAGAGATTATAGAGTGTTTACATTGGAAACAATAAAGAAACACACTTCTACCACAGAGATGCTACAAGAAATAAGACAGATGATAACGCAGCTAAAAAGCTACTTGATCCAGAGTGAAGAGCTGCAAAACATACAAGAGGCAGCCACATATTCTGAGGAGAAACTGGGTAAATGACATGTTATAGTAATCTGTGACAGGTGACACTAATGTGTAGAGAATGAATCGTTTGCCTAGATGTGCGCAGTTCAGTTCATAAAAGCTAATGTGGTTGATGTAAACCAACAAGGCCACCATAGATCATACAATGTTAAAAATAACCTATTATTTCAACCACAGTTGAAATAGAGAACAAGGATGTTTTTACATTCTTATAGTAGCATAAAACATCAGGTTTTACAAACATCAACTTCCTCAGTGATACTAGACTCGTGCTAAGTTATGACCCACATAAACTCAAAAATGTAGATGTTTTCTGCTGCTCATTACTGTACCACCAAATGATTAAAAATGTATTACATGCCATGAAAACTCTCATGGCGATACTGTCATAATATGTAAAGCAATCTTCTCATAATGCAATGTATGATATACAATACAATACAATATAATGAATATTTAAATGCAAAGAAATAATGTATCACCTGGTATTCCTTTTGAATTAATTTACATCTATACCAGCATAGACCGATATTACAGCATGACTTGTCTAATTATTGTTTATCTCCATCACAGAGGTCATTATTGAAGCAGCCCTGTGCAAAAGTGTTCTGAAACCGCTGCAGGAGGCTGTGTACAACAGACTGAAGGACATCCACTTTCAGGCAGGAAATCTGAAGAGACTGAAAGAGAACCAGCAAGTGGTTCTGGGGACCACAACCACGGACCTGGGGGTCACCACTAGCATTCCTGAAACAGCCATCATGGATAAGATTCAAGGGAAGCTGTGTAGCCTTCACAAAGAATATTCACCTCAGATAATGGTCAATGTGCTCCTCAAGACGTGCAAGATCATCTATGAGTCAATGTCTGTGGGCTGTCCAGGTGGGTTGATAACACTTCATAATAGCAACATTTAGAGAAGTGAAGCTCAGTTTTTTTTACTTCAATGCAGTCCCCTCATCAGCCAGAACATTTAACTGCCCCTCCCCTTCCAGAGAAATTAATGTGAGAAATATTCCAGAGAAATTAATGTGAGAAATAACACCTTATGTGTCGGCTGTAATAATGAAAGCTCTGCTTATATGTTAAATGAGTCACTTATTGGATGGAAATGTTGCCTGGACCAGTCTAAAAACTACAGTTTGTTATTGTTATTATTATTGTGTAAAATGAATCTTACTTCTAAACATGACATTCAGAACATAAAACAGAGGCTTAAAACAGAGAAACTTTTGGGAAATGTACAGTACATATCACCAGCCAGACTCTTCAGGTTTAGATACATAATGTGTCTTTACAGAACTCAGACCCCAAAATTAGTCTAGATTAAAGCTGTCTTAGCGCCTATTAGCGCCTAAAACAAGGAAGTCCTACAAAAAATGAGTTTGTGAAAGGCTGTATGAAGGAATGGTCACACATGTGGCACAAGGCTTTGCTAATCCACTGATCTATTCACAAGCCTCAGGTAAAGGTGGCAGGAGTTTATCTGCAGCACGAATTTCACACAAAAATGTTCATCTATATCCCAAGTGAAATTAAACTTCAGCTTGCAAACAGACACTCAGAGATGTCTTGTAAAAATGACTGGTGTAGACTATTCCAGAATTCATTCCACTAAAAACAGCAACTCATTAAAATGTTCCACATTTGCGAAGAATTTTTAAAAGACTGCAGCTTTTATTATTTCAAAACACATTTCTCATCTGGATTATACCGTATGTGCAGCGATCAGTCAATACCCTTCCAGATGCTGTTTAGATGGGGCAGAGTCATCCAGGCTTAAGATGGGCTTTTGTTTATAGAACAACAATATTTCTTCAGGAACCTCCCATGAACATTCACAAGCACTGAGATTAACCCAGACAGGTGATGCTTGCAGAAGACCTCATCTGTTGGTTCTTTATATAATTATCCACAACAAAGCCAGCACCACACATGTATTCCATTTCCTCTGTTTGTACAATTACCAAACCACATATTTTCAAAGGCTGAAGCAATGATTGGGTAAATCTAGCCCCTTTTTTAAGATCCACAGCAATGTATTTTGCTCTGGAAAAGTTCATTTTACAAACTCATGTACTAAAGTGCAGATTTAAACTGTAACCATGGCTGCAATGCACATATACGGTATAATCTTGTGTAATGGTACAGTAACGCCCTCTCAGCATATTTTTAACTGTATTATACTGGCAGCTCTCCAGCCTGTGAATAAGGCTGCATTTCTATCAACAAATACTTCATGTTGTGCATTCACATAGAACACAAGGAGCACAAATGACTAAACAGGAATCTGTGTGGTATTGAGAACATAACTGACATTTTACAGATAAAAATAGAACTGTTGTTCTTTTGTAATTGTAATATGAATTAATTTAGACTATTTACCATATTTGACTATGCTGACATATGCTGTATTTTGATTGGTCGGTCTGACAGGAAGAGCTCATGGGGCCGATGACTTCCTGCCTGTGCTGATGTATGTTTTGGCTCGCAGTAACATCACTGCTCTGCTGCTGGATGTGGAATACATGATGGAACTGATGGATCCTGCACTGCAGCTGGGAGAGGGTGAGAACACACACAAACGCATGCACACACACACACATACACACACACACAAACGCATGCACACACACATACATGCATACACACACACACACATAAACACACACACGCACAAACGCACGCACACACACAAATGCACATTACAAAACCACACTGGCAATTTCATAACACAAGGTGACACACGCTTTATTTTAATAATTACAGTTTAAGGTTTTGAGGCCAATTGTGTGTTTACACAGGCTTGTCTTGTTTGCCAAAATGTTGGTCAATAAATAGGCTTTTTAATTAGCTGTGTGGTTAATTTTTTCATTTATAAACTGCTGTCACAATATGCGCCTATAATCAAAGTGCGATTACCCCAGTGCCTGTACAAAAAAAGTATTGCTACATACCATCACATATGTGCCGTGACAACAAAATGCTCTTCTAGGTTCGTACTATCTAACCACCACATATGGAGCTCTGGAGCACATCAAAAACTTCGACAAACAGGCCGTGACCAGACAGCTGAGTGTGGAGGTGCAGGACTCCATTCATCGCTGGGAGCGCAGACGCACCCTTAGCAAAGTCAGAGCGTCACGAACTTCTGTGCAGGTAACACAACATAACCTGTGTGACAATAAAACCTTTGGTTTTTCAATGTCTAAATGTGTAAAAAGAAAATTTCACTAATATGATTTTATACCAGTGGGCATGGGTACTAACATTTTTACATTGAAGAAAACAAAAGAGGTGGTTGCCCCTGCACACTTGGCACTGTAATGTAAATGCATTGTGGCTGGTTGCCAAGGTGTTGCTATGCAGTTGCTATATGCCAACAAATTGGCAGCTGCTACAGGTAGTTTGTTTCTAGGGTGCTCTGTGTCTGTGATATTCTGGTCCCTTTTTAAGATCATGTTTTCTCATGGTTGTCTCCGTGTTCTCCAACCTTCCTGTCAGGACTTCATTAACGTGTCCTTCCTTGAGGCCGGATCCAACACCAAGACCTTAGGACTGCGTCCCAACACTACAGCTAAGGACCTGTGTAGTCAGTGTGCAGAGAAGTTTGAGGTGTTGGACCCCGAGTCGTATTGCCTGAGTGTGCTGGTGGAAGGCTTTTACAAGCCACTGGCTCCTGAAGAGTTTCCGCTTGCCATCAAATCCAGGCTGCACCACAGCGAGCAACGCAAGGAGTATTACTTTGTGTACCGTCACGGTCGCTGGCCAGAACAACAGTCCGTGGACCAGACAGTCTCTACACCTGCACCAGAAGAGAGCTTGATATGAATTCTGTGTGTAAATAGCAGTGTTTGAATGAACAACTTTTATATGTGAAAGAACGTAATTTAGCTGACATTATAACACCTAACAACAAAGCTGAATGCGCCGCTCAACAAAGGAAATGACACAATTACAGACTGGCCTACAAACAACTGGCATTCGCTTTAAAATGCTTGGAATATACCAGAATGGAATCTTAACTCAGAAACATCAAGCGATTTTCTCCTAAAGAGGAAAATGAGGAGCATGCATTCAAAAAAGTATATTTTTGAGACACACAAATGTACATAACCAAAACATATTCCTTCAACTTGTGGTTAGCTTTAACCTTGGAAGTCTACAATGAAACTTTCAGGTAATTTGGTCATAACTTTTCACATCTCAGGGTTTGTGACTCACACTCAGTTCCTGTCCAGAGTTCTTGATATATAGTTCCTCAGAGAGTCGACCTTTACAGAACTTAACCAGTTTGCCCCTGAATTTCTCTGTTTACATTCACAGTATTTTTCATAGACAAATGCTCTCTGTGTTATATGTTATTTATCATTGCTGCTTTTTTTATATCTGACAACATAATTCCAGCATGACATATTGTTTATAACACAGCAGATGTTTTCATAGCACAAACACATGGCAAAACCGAATATTGGCATAAGTTAATTATTTTAAATGTTATACAAGTAATAAAAATATTTACTTTGTGTTAACTGTTAAGGTGTGTGATTATTAAAAAAAAGTTGTGCTGTGAAAATCCCTCCCAAATTCCCCTAAAACACTTTCCACCATTAAACCGAACCTTTATTTAATGTGAGAGTTTGTAAATAGCATTTAACCATAAAAACAAACTATGCTGATTTGATAACATACACCAGTGTTCAATAAAATACACTTATTAGTCACGTATTAGTAATAATGAACATATTCTTCAAGTAGTTGATTAATGTCTATGTTCATTAATGTCTTTACTTCATTTTACTTGTAGCATGTCACCTTATACAGACTGACATGAGATCATATTACTTTAAATAAATACTCGTAAATTCCCATTAAATTAAATAGGGATTAAATAAAATTAAATTCCCATCCTGTTGCAACACAACAAGCAACATTAGCACGCAGGTGCACCAATTAAATATCTAAAATTCTAATATAGAAATATAGAATGAGACATTTAATAATGGACCTGCAACATCTTGTGTGATATAAACAGCAATAAAACGGTGTCAGATTTAAAACATCTCCACAGCACTGAGCTCTGAACCGACACTGTTAATGCATTTCTTGAACACTGGAATTCTGTCTAGCGAAGCATCTCTGTTAGATTCCTGGAGACAGATGAGCAGCTATGTTTACTGTATATAAATGATACAGGACTACAGCAGGGCACAGAAGAGCCATTGATAATGACTAATGTATGTGAGATGACTGCAGAGATGAATAATGCAAATACATGATATCAGTTATTTACTTCGTAGTCAAAGGTTGCGTTTTGGAAGTGACAAATTCATTAATGCATTGCTTAAACCATCTTTCTTTCTTTGATGAGCTCAGTATAAAAAAATGAGCCTCAGTTTACTCTTAGCCAGCCTTCGATTAACCCTTTAAATCCCATTACAATGGCCAGAACCAGAATTTTGGGTGAACTATCCTCTTAAGAGCCGTCAGTTTATATCAAAACTGAAATTCTAGCTTTCTGGAATGCTAGCTGTGGTCATGTAAAACGCAACAAATTGTTTTGTGTGGGATTCAGTGTGTTTGACAGTAGCTTGTGAGAACCTTTCAAATTGAATAAGTGACGTCTCACTTGGCCCAGAATCTGAACATGTGTGTTGGTTGAAAACAACAGTAAAGATCTTATTTGAGATCTGGTGCAGCATCCTCATTATCAGCCCGTAGCTTGTATCTTATGACCCTTATGGTTACACTCAGGTAAAAGTCTCCTGGCTCTTGACTCAGCACACACCTAAAGAACATTATTGTTTGCATTTTAACAAGGAGAATGACACATGCCATTTATCTTGTCATTTTTCCACTGTAACTTGTGACAAATAAAGATAATTCCACACAAACATAACCAGAACATATTCAATCTGGCACCTGAAAATGTTACAGAGTTTGAGCTCTTCAACCCAAAAGGTGATACAGCAACAGGCAAACTTCTGAATCGTTAGAAATATATAAAAATAAGAGACACTGAATGGAAGAATTGCCAGCCAGCTTGGAGACAGTTATGACAGATTTGTTTTTCTGACACGTCGCATTGAAGAACTAAATTACAGCAACAGACTCCAGAGAACAGCTCCACGAAGGTACCATGAATATTAATTATACTATTAAATGCAAATTATAACTTGTTAATAATTTAAATACATTACCATTTGTTGTGCTGATTTTTATTTATTTATTTGCTGTTTACAGGGACAATTTGTAATAGCTCAAAAAGGTTTCTACTCCAAAAAGTCAAGACAGACTATTTTACAGTGTGTTTGAATTTTTACATTTCATACTTACCTAACAGGAAATATATCAAACAATATATATAGTTTTATCCAAAATGCTAGCTAATGTTATGAGAGCGTTTCCTGTTAGCTGTATGTTGTACATTATTTTTGAAGTATCTCTACCTCTTAGTTGTTTATAGATCCTGGTCTATATATTCTATAGTTTGGGGCTCTATTCATAGCTCACCATTCTGCTCTTATAATCTTAATGTTGATGAGTATGATGCTAATGACCTCTGCCTTCCCCCAGCCTCACCTTCAACCTCTGCAAAGGTATTTTGTCTGCACATGTATTCATACAGAACACAATATTGTAATGCCATTGTAATTTTATATGCTTCTCTACATACCTAATTGTTAACAGTAACTTGCCTCCTATTGGTCAAGAAGATTCCAAAAGGGAACAGTGGGAGGTTCTCTACCCTTCCATCTCGCTTCCTGATGCTGATTCAGATGCTGACAGCCCCAGGTATTGGTGCAGAGAAGGTTGATACAGAACAGCTGGTTAGGGATGATCGGCCTCCGCTAAGCCAGTCACAGATGGAGGAAGAGCTGGTGAAGAGCTGGCCGGGCGACTGGGCTTCACAACTGGGTCACCAGCAGAAGAGAAACATTGTGGTGGCAGATGACGCTGCATTCAGAGAGAAGAGTAAACTTTGGACAGCAATGTAAAGACAAAACTGGCTGAATTCAAACAAGTTTTTTGTTACCTTTTTTTTAATGATGCAATAAATTTGGCGTAAATAATTGATCATGATTCAAACACCTGAAAAACATCCATAGCAATTGTAATTAGTTTATTAAGATCCACAGAAATGGAGACGCTAGATTTTGTTTACTCACATTCTTATCAGCTCATTAAACACTTCCAGATTTGTGTCAGTGTAAATTACCTGGAAGACACTTCAGTAATAAAACTAAAAAATTTGTTTACATCACAGAATATGTAAAAATGTGTAGCTACTGTTATAAAAGAAATATGCCAATTGTATATCACATATAGAAGATTATATACAGACAATTTCAAGGATTTTCACAAGTAACAATTTGTTTTAAAGTGGTACTTTACAGAACACTGAAACATAAAAATTCTATATTTAACTGTAATATATTTGATTTCAGGTCACAAGGTTGTAAATATTATTAAATATTGATAATTAAACAATTTCAAAGCAAGAATACTGCTATTTAGAATATCATCAGTCATTAGAAACCTAAATACCAGAACTAACTGTTGCGAGATATGGAATAAGACGCACATTAAGCCATACGGAAACAGGTTGCCTACATGTTTGATGGTAAATAGCATTTTGCAGTTATCTCATACTCTCCAGAGGTACCCTGAAGTGAATGAAGTTTGTAAATTGAGTTGTGTCAGAGGAGATAAGACCTCCCATGATGATATGAGTAATTTGTTGCCAAGCCGAGTCACAATGTGCTTAAAATGGAATTTTTAATGTTCTGACAGCACAAAATTAAATAGGGCCACAGTTAAATACACCCACATGACCTCATTAGCCTGAAGCTAGCAGGTGATTAATCAACTGATTGGAGAGCTTTAAAACATGAGCGAATCTCTGACGGTACAGCTTGCGACAGCTGAAAAGCTGCTTTTGAGATATTTAAATGTAATTATTTCATAAAGGTCAATGTGATGACCCGCAAGTAGCGTCAAAACCTCCAGAACGAACCCTGCAGGAAGGGCTATGCGGTGTTTGAGGAGTAATTTGTAGACTGATGGAGGTAATACATATCAGAAGAAAGTGATTGACTCACCCAGTTCAGCATTTGTCTTCAGGTGTCAAAAGTGTCTGGGTGCCACTTCAGAAGTTTAGAGGAACAATTTATGGTTCTTGTGAAGTCTATGAATAATGGCATCTCTGTTAAAGCTGAGGATTGTGGGACAGAAACCGAATCTTCCTGGAGCTCAACTCTCCTGGTGATGAAGCCAACAAACTCTAAAACGGTGAGATGGATGAGAAGGCAGAGGATCACAGGAAGTGTAATTTATCATTCTCTACAGCTGGCCTACATGGCAGCCAAGGCCAATCAGCAGCAGCCAAATTGCTTTTTGCAGCCTTTTCTCACCAATCGCAAACGCCGCCCCGAACCTCATGTTGAATCAGTCGGTCCTGCTGTTTCTTCACTGGTTATAGCGAAAGTTTTCCTGGCCGTGAGAACGCATTGTTTAAATGCAACATGTCTCCGTTTTACTGCTGAGGTATTGAATTAAAATATCAAAGTTTAATGTTAGCTAGGTTTGCAATCTGTCAGACACATCACAGTTCATCAAGATTATGCAGATTTTATTACATTTTGCAACATTTAAAATGTCACAGCTAAAGGAAAACCAATAATAATAATAATAATACAATTCATAAAAACATAAATTGACTGTATAATAAAGTAGTTTCTAATCGTTGAATTTTAAAACTCTTTCTAAATCTTTTCACACACACACAATAACCCTAACGACTGAAACTTTAAACTGTTTCTAGCTGTTTTTTTTATTCCTAAGAAGAAAGAGTTCCTTGTTTTCCAGTAAGACATACTCAAATCCCAACAATCTTCATTCAAAACAACATTCAAAATTCACTTTTTTCCCACTTTTCTCTTCTTTGTCTTCATTTAATTTGAACTGATTTTGGTAGATTTTTTTCAGAATTCTGCAAAATATATTTATACATGGTAAAATGTATTAAATTCAGGTGGGTATATTCACTCTTACTGGCAACTGAAAGCACAATAAACCTAGCCAAAGCGATGGGACAGTCTTGAACTGCACATGACAGGTTCTGCTGAGGGTTCTGCAGAAGTTCAGTGGACATAGACCCAACTGTACATCATACAAATCTCTTTAAAAAACTCTCCACATAGAACATCATTCAACAGCTGCTTGGAATTACAAAATCCAGTTAAAATCATGATAATTAAGTTCTGGTGTGCTGCCATTTGTTCCTCTGAATTAATGGCCCTTGAACACTTGGGTTCCAACAGTGTAACTTTAAAATATTCTCAAAATAGGACTTCATATTTGAACTCCTTACTGCCTAGTAAAGGACCCAGTAGGTTTAAACTTTGCAGTGTTTCTTTGTCCCTTAACATAGGACAACTTAATCTTTTGTGTTTTATAATGCTGCTTTGTTTTTTCTGAGCTCTGGTCACGTGTCAATGACCTCACGGGCCGGTGAGGGTTCCTCAGGGAGGGTGGTTGTTGCATTTGGCAGAGTTTGATTGTGAGGCACAGAGTTCTGCTGTATCTCCATTGCGATGCTTGCGGGGTCTTGAGGGGGAAACTCTTTAATCTGTCTCCGGTACTCCAGGAAAGTGCAGGCCTTTGTGGCGATGGCGACCACGTTCTTCCCAATGAAAATGGTTGAGACTCTGCTGTCCTGAAACAGCACCATGTTAACGCCTCGGATGAGGATGGTGACGATGTTGATGGTCACCAGGCTGAGAATGGGGTAGAGCATCATCTTCTGAGGTGACACGTGCTCGCCTTGCACGCTGATCTCGCTTAGGGAAACGCACGGTAGGATAAGCAACAAAATGTAACAGTAGAAGAACATCAGACCTTCTGCCCAGATGGGCAGACCTGTCCGCTGGGGCTCCCATAGATTGGCCTGGATGTCGAGCACATCCAGTAGATCAAGTGCCACCCAGAACAGTCGACCCCGAATGTCCTCCTTCTTCCGAAAGGTCCTCACGTACTCCATGCTGTCGAGCGCCACCAGAACGAGGTACAGCCCCGGAACACAAACCGACAGCAACAAAGTCAAAGCTTTCCGAGCGACCGTCTCTAGACTTTTACGGTCAGCCTTGTAATTCTGAAACACAAAGTACAGCTTGATCTCCAGAACAAAGATGTAGAGGAACCAGAGGATCATGGCATAGCCACGCTTTGCAGTCCTTACCTCAGCGCCCACCCACACCGCCACGTAACGGAGGACTATAAGAAAGCAAATATCTCCAACCAGGACAATGATGCAGACGCCAATTTTGCGTGGACCCTGGTTCTGCTCCACAAGATAGGCGTCCATAAAGGCCATGCTGGTCATAATCACAATGGTGGTGAGGCACACATGCCGTTTATCAGGGGGTGGCAGTACCATGGTGCTCTGTCTCTTACAAAAGTAAAAAACAAATAGTATCCTCAAAAAGTACCTAGAAGGTTATTTTGTGGTTGTCCATCGATGCTGGTGGTTCTTTTGGCAGTGAACTAATCCATTTAAATATGGAAACATCACCCTTTTCAACAAAGCTCCATAGAGTCCAATGGCTGTTCTTCACCACATTTAGACCTTCACATGGCTCTGAGCCTCCATGGGCCACAGTTGTCTCTTCATCAATGCCTCTGTGATTTAAAGTGGGCGGGGTTTATTGGTACAAACAAGCGTATCCCCTGCTGAGGCCTACTGTGGTGTGTTCCTGACCTTACAGACATAGGCCTGTTCATCTGTGTCAGCTCACCCATATGAACTGCATGGCTAGATGAGGCACTGTAGCGTATCGTTTACAGGCGCTGGATTGTGCCGCTTCTTATTCCCACGTTGAGAATCTCATCTGAAAAATGGAATGTCAGAGCTCTTTTTCTTCTATGACGGATCAGAGTTTCTGTAAATTAGAGAGAGAAAAATTCAGCATAGAAAAGTTGTGACCTTGTGTTTCAAATCCTGAAGCGTTAAAACAAAACACTAGAGGTCACTGTGGTAATTTCACACAATCAGATGTAACTACTCTGTCAAGTCATTAAACCCTCAAAAACCTTTTATTGTTAATTGAATTTGAATGTTTGAAGGACACAGATTTTAAATAATTGTTCTAAGCTTGTTTAAACACTCAAAAATCCAAAAACAATTTCTTTCATTTACAGTTGCTAATTGACTGGCGTCAATGTACTGAAAAACACCTCTGAACAAACATGCAGTTTCAAAAACAAATTGTCCCTATTATCTGGTGCCAAAATTCCCAAGGTTCTCACCTTCAGAATAAACACCTTTAAACACTTCAAAATTCCTTTCTTAGAGTTACAGCAGCAGGAATGCTGTAAATATTTGCTATGCTACAGTATTCATATTCAGACATGACACTGTCAGCTACTAGAGCATTGTTCCCTAATATTCCTACGAGCTCCGAGACACCGGCTTCCATAGCAACCATTTCTATTGAGAGAAGTGATAATAAGTGATGATGAGGCTAACGCAGCAGGGAACCCTAGGATTTCTGGAGAGAGAGATATTATTGGATGTGTGGCAGAGGGTGTTCACTCACTTTAATAGGTATGACTGAGGTGCGAATGTGAACGATCACAACGATCTTGATCCATTGGATTCATTGTAAGTTTGTGTGTGTTGGGCGCAAAAACCTAAAACTAAGTAGTATACAAATGTAAACAAAATTTGTATGTAACAAGATGACTTGCAAGATAAAACTACTCTCACCAATTATCTACGTCCTTCCTACAAGGCATCTCACGACTGCTATCTGGAGATTACCGTGACTACATTTGCTCTTCAGATGGGAGATTAGGGAACAGCACACATTTGATCATGAGATTAGCACGGAGCTACTGTCTGTCTCTGTATGAAATCACAGCAACATTTCTGCACACCATTTTCCCAACTACTAACCCTGCATTGCTAGTTAGCTCACGTCGACGCTGTGTGTGATTGATATATATGGCAGCAAACACTGAGAATATTTGCTCATATGTCTTCCTATGTGATTGATTTCTATCTGTGAAAGCAGAGGGAAAGAAATCATATACGGTAAATCAGTTTCCTAAGAAAAATATGTGGAGGCAGGGAAGCATTGTGAAGAATAAAACTCAAAAAAATATTGCAAATTGCAATTATAACTGCACCCAAAAATGTATATACTGCAAGATTTGCAACATGGGATTTATGCATTTATCTACATTCTTAAATGCATTTATAATGAATCAATATAAATTATTATTACACATTACACATTTGTGTTTAAACATTTACACACAAATAATCTATTAATGTTCAGTTACTTTAAAAATACATCTTTAATTCTGTGTGTATTTACTGATTTTTGCAAATTATTTTATTATGGGTGTACAGATGCCTTGATATTTATTATTCTTACGGTAGTCGTGCCTGCTGAACATTTCAAAGCCATTAGCATAAACAGTCAGTCCATCTCCATCTCTGCTCTTCTCAGAAGGCTTTTCACCAGATGCTGGAACATGGCTGCAGGCTCTTGCTTTCATTCAGAAGAAGGTCAGGTGCTGATGTTGGGGGATGGGAATCTGATCACTGCCTGCATTCCAATTCATTCTGGAGGTGATCAGTGGAGTTCAGATCTAGGCAGGCCAGTCAAGTCACCTCCACAACCAGAAAATCATTTCTTTATGGATCTCACTTTGGGGCATTGTAATGCTGAAACAGAACAGATATACACGCCATCCCACTACAAATGTTTGTCTGAGGACATTGCAAGGCTGTAGGCTTGATTATTATGGTCCTGTTTGTAAAAAGGTGTCCCTGAAATACCCAAACGTACTCTGGGAGTTTCTATGAACTTGACTTCTATTGGAAATGTGGTTTGTGGAGGTTTTGCGAAGCAAGGACAAATGTATCCTCAATTTGAGTGCCGCTCAAGCATGCAGTTCAAAGCCACACATCTGATACTGCCCAGGTTTATGTCCACAGAGTCTGTATATAGTCACGACTTTTCCTATTCGGTGTTGGTCATAACAGTCAGGTATTTTGCCACTTTAATTCTCTGCTTGGAAGCAGATAACATTCCAATTTGCTCTGTTTTGCTGTAAATTTAGGCTGATGTCTTAAATACTTTCTATTAGGCTTGGTTTAATTGAGTTTTAGTCCTGGGGCTGTGGAAGAACATGATTCTGTTTCTGAATACAACCATAGCAAAAGTGATTCACGCTTATTACGAAGTACATTGTAAACTAAAAAAAAAAACGTAAAAATGATTGTTGTGTGTTGTCATTAAAGAGTATTTCAGCAGACCTCTGAGCACATGTCCTTGGCCCACCAAACACCCTCATTTAATACTGACTCCAGTTGCAAAGCCAACGAGGACCGAGACATCAACTACAACAACAAACAAAGCTACACGATTCAAGGAACTTCTTAGTCATAGCCGTGATTCAAACAATAAACTGAAAGAGCCCTTCTGTTGCGTTCTGTGTTCCAGTGAGAGCAGAGTTCCATTTTCTTTTCTGTTTGTTTTTCAAGTGTGTATACCATCATAAAACAGTAATTTAATGTCCTCTGCAGCGTCTGTTGATTTTATGAAGAATGTTTGATGTGACTGTAGAACAACAATTGAGGTTCAGTGGCCCTTGTGCTCTGAGGAGACGTGCCTGGGAGACGGGGGCCTCCATTTCATTTTGTACTCTATTACATG